>JAQIFY010001961.1:0-13742 GCA_028533085.1 Varecia variegata | reverse complement strand
TAGCAAAAAACAGAGACATCTTGGCTCTGGTGATTGTGTTCTTGGAGACAGATAGGATCTCAGAAGTCAACATTAGTGAGGCCTTGTGTTGGTTACCTTAACCGCATGGCTCTTGTCAAGGCCTGGCTTGGGGATTAGCATATCTATAACATCAGCTCTCATCTCTGTTGGTCTTTTGTGGTCAGCTTCTGGCCACCCATGGCTCTAAATAAGACCTGACCTGTCTTTCAAAACAGGTGAGAACTATAGGCCCAGCTTACAGCTGTCTCTTTGAAATGCAGCTATCACTGGACCAGTGAGACGCCCACCTGAGGCGAGGCAGCTTTTGAGCTAACACATTTATCTTTTCTTTAAGGCAAAGCCTTATTTGACCTCTGAAATCAAATCTTGTCTCTAAGAATGAAGGGGGTATTTCTATAACTCAGTATTCTTAGGCACAACAAGACAGGTCCTGTGCCCTTAAACTAAATGTTAAACCTAAGCCCTAACACTAACCCTAACCCCTAACCCTAAACCTAACCCCTTACCCTAACCCCCAACTCTAACCCTAAACATGAATTTAACCAATACCACTAACCCTAATCCTAATCCCTAACCCTAAGCCTTAACCCTAACCAAAATACTGCCCCTTCCCCTTCCCCAAATGTAATTCTTACACTTCTTCCCTTCGCAGAGATAAGCAAGCCTACAACCAACCCATGCAATGCATGAGATGAGGCTCCACCACTGTATCCCTCATAAGGGACAAGGTCTCATGCCCTGGGTAAAATGGAGTGGGGTCACGGTGACGTTCCCAGTTCCAGACCCACGTAGATCAGATAGGGGCCATGCCTTAACTGTAATCCCTAACCACAACCCCTAAACCTAACCCTAAACCTAACACCTAAACATAACCGTAATGCTAACCCTAAACCCTCAACCTAACCCTCATCTCTAACCCTAACCCTAAGGCCAACCGCTAACACCTAACTTAACACGAATCCCTAACCGTAACCGTAATACCTAAACCCTAAAACTAACCCTCAAATGCTAATACTAACCCTAACCCTAAGCAAAACCACTAACCATTACAACAATGCTAGCCCTAACCCTAACCAAACAATGACCCCAATCCTAAACCCTAAGCCCTAACCCTAAAACTAAACTTAACCCCTAACTCTAACCATTATCCTAACCTTAACACTTGACTCTAACGTGAAACCTAACCCTAATCCTAACCCTAAATCTAATTATCACACTTCTTCCATTCTCAGAGTTAAGCAATCCTACAATCCTCCCATGCCATGCGTGAGATGAGGCTCCCAGCGAATTCTGCATGACAGGCGGGGCCCAGGACCCAGTGTAGGATGGAGAAATGTCACGGCGACCCTGCCCTACCACCTGAGACCATAGATAAGACAGGCCCTGTGCCCTTAATCTAACCACAAAATCTAAGCCCTAACACTAACCCTAAACCTAACCCCTCACTCTAACCCCCAACACTAACTCTAAAACCTAACATTAATGCTAACACTTAACCTTAAAACTAACCCCTAAACCTAATCATATTCCCTAACCCTAAAACCCAACCCTAACTCTAACCATAATCCTAACCCTTTACCCTTACCTCAAATGTAATTCTCACACTCTTCCATTCGCAGAGATAAGCAAGCTTAAAACCAACCCATACCATTCCTGAGATGAGGCTTCACCCCTGTGTCCCAGGTGAGAGGCAGGGTCCCATGCCCTGGGTACAATGAAGTGGATTCCCAGTGATGCTTCAAGTCCTAACCCTGCGTAGAGCAGATAGGGTCCATGCCGTAACCCTGAACCCTAAATCTAACCCCAAACGCTAAACCCAAGGATAACATCTCAACCAAACTCTACTGCTAACCCTGACACCTAAACCTAACCCTAAGCCCTCAAACTAATCCTCACAGCTAACCCAAAAACTAACCCGCACCCCTAACCCCTAACTTAACACGAACCTCTAACCATAACCATAATACCTAAACCCTAAAACTAACCCTAAATATCTAACACTAACCCTAACCCTAAACAAAACCCAAAACCTAACCCTACCAATTACAAAAACCCTGCCCATAACCCTAACTAAAAAACGAACCCCAAACCTAAACCCTAAACCTAGGCCCTAACCCTGAAATTAACCTTAAGCCCCAACCCCAACCATAAGCCTAACCCTAACTCTTAACACTAACCCTAAACCTAACCCTAATCCTAATCCTAAATGTAATTTTCACACTTCTTCCATTCTCAGAGTTAAACAAGCCTACATTCCTCCCATGCCATACGTGAGATGAGGCTAGGCCGAGTCCTGTGTGACAGTCAGACCCAGGGCCCAGGGTACGATGGACTGGTGTCGCAGCGACCTTTCCACCCTCTCTCACCATAGATAGGAGAGGTCCCGTGCCCTTAAACTAACTGCTAAATCTAAGCCGTAACAACAACCCTAGTACCTAACCATAAACCGAACCCCTGACCCTAACCTGCAACAATAACTCTAAATGCTAACCTTAACCTTAGCCACTAACCTTAAAACTAACCCCTAAATCTAACCCTATGCCCTAACTCTAAAAGTCAATCCTAACCCTAACCAAAATCTTCACCCCTTTCCCTTACCCTAAATGTAATTCTCACACCTCTTCCTTTCGCAGAGATAAGCAAGACTAAAACCAACCCATGCCATGCCCGAGATGAGGCTGTCCTCCGGTATCCCAGGTGAGAGTCAGGGTCCCATGCCCTGGGTACAATGGAGTGGGCTCCCGGTGATGCTCCATGTCCCAACCCTGCACAGAACAGATAGGTCAAATGCCTGAACCCTAATCCCTAATTATATCCCCTAACCCTAATCCCAAGGAAAACACCTCAACCTAAACCTAATGCTAACCCTAGCACCTAAACCTAAGCCTAAGCTGAATGCTAACCCCTCAAACTGACCCTCACTCCTAAACCTAATCCTAGCCCCAAACACAAACTCCTAACTCTAACAGTGACCTCTAACAAAAACTGAAAGACCTAACCAGTAAAACTACCACTAAAACCCTAAAACTAACCATAATCCCAACCCTAACACGAACCCTAGTCCTTAGAAGAACCGTAGCCAAACCATAACAAAACAACGACTCTAACTCAAACCCCTGAGCCTAAACCCTAACTCTAACCTTAAGCCCTTACCCTAACCATATTACTAACCCTAACACTTAACCCTAACCCTAAACATAACCCCAACACTAACATTAATCCTAAACCTAACCCTAACTCCAACCCTAATCCCAACACCAACATTAACCCTAACCCTAACACTAACCCCACCCTAAACAGAACCCTAACAACTAAACCTATACCTAACCCCTGACCCTAACCTTAACCCTAACCATAACCATAACCCCAACCATAACCCTAACTGTAACCCTAACACTAACCCCTAACCCTAACCATAACTCCTGACCCTAACACTAACCCTAAACCCTAACACTAACCCTTAACCTCTAACCGTAACATTAACTTGAATCATAACAGTAAACCGAAACCCAACCCGAACCCAAACCCGAACCTGAACCTGAAAACGAACCCGAACCCTACCATAACTGTAACCTCTAACCCTAATCCTAAACCCCATCCCTAACCCAAAACCTAAACTTAACCCTAACACTAACCACAAACCTCAACCCTAGCCCTAATCCCTAGCCCCTAACCCTAACCCTAACCCTAACCCCTAACCCCTAAACCTAACCCTAACAGTAACCCTAATCCCTAACCCTAACCCCTAAGCACAAACGCTAACCCTAACCCTAAACCCTAATCTTAAACCCTAACCCTAAACCCTAACCCTACCCCTACCACTACCCCTACTCCTAATGCTAACCTCCTAACCCCTAACCCTAACACTAAACCTTACACTAACCCTAACCCCTAACCCTAACCCTAATCCTAACCACAACCCCAAACACAACCACTAACCCTAAACCTAACCCTAACACTAACTCTAACCCCTAACCCTGACAAAAATCCTAATCCTCCTAAACTAATCCTAACCCCAACCTCAACCCCTAACCCTAAACTTAACCCTAATGCTAACTCTATCACCTAACCCTAACAAAAATCCTAATCCCTTACCCTAATCCCAAAAGTAATTCTCACAATTCTTCCATTCACTGAGATAAGCACGCCTGCAACCAAACCCTGCCATGAGTGAGATGAGGCTCCACCGCTGAATCCCACGTAAGCGGCAGCGTCACATGGCCTGGCTACGGTGGCGTGGTTCACGGTGATGTTCCCAGTTGCTGAGCCGCATATTCCACATAGGGCCCTTGCCTTAATCGTAATCCCTAACAGCAACCCCTAAGTCTAACCTTAACCCTAACACCTAAAACTAAAACTAATGCTTACCCTAACCCCTCAACCTAACCCTCACCCCTAATACTAACCCTAACCACAAACCCTAACCCCTAACTCTAACACTAACCCCTAACCAAAACCAAAATACCTAACCAGTACCACTAACCCTAAAACGCTAAGCCTAACCCTAACCACAACCCTAATCCTAACCCGACCCCTTACAACAACCCTACCCCTAACCCGAACCAAACAACGACCCTAACTCTATCCAGTATGTCTAAACCCTAACCTTAACACTAAACTTAACCCCATACTCCATCCCCCAACACTAACTCTGAACCCTAATACTAATCCTAACCCCTAACCTTAAAACTAACCCCTAATCTTAATCATATTCCCTGATCTTAAAACCCAACCCTAACCCTAACCATAATCCTAACCCTTTACCTTTACTCCAAATGTAATTCTCACACTTCTTCCTTCCTTAGAGTTAATGAATCCTACAATCCAGCCATGCCACGCGTGAGATAAGGCTCCGCCTGAGTCCTGCGTGACAGTCAGGGTCCAAGGCCCAGGGTACAATGGATTGAAGTCACAGCGACCCTGCCCGCTCGTCTCCCACCATAGATTGGACAGGCCCTGTGCCCTTAAACTAACCACTAAATCTAAGCCCTAACACTAACCCTAAACCTAACCCCTTACTCTAACCCCCAACACTCACTCTAAACCCTAACGTTAATACTAACCCTAACCTTAAAACTAAACCATAAACCTAATCATATTCTCTAACCCTAAAACCAAAACCTAACCCTAACCCTAACCATAATCCTAACCCTTTACCCTTACCCCAAATGTAATTCTCACACTCTTCCATTCGCAGAGATAATCAATCTTAAAACCAACCCATGCCATGCCTGAGATGAGGCTTCGCCCCTGTGTCCCAGGTCAGAGGCAAGGTCCCATGCCCTGGGTACAATGGAGTGGGGTCCCGGCGATGTTCCAAGTCCTAACCCTGCATAGAGCAGTTAGGGCCCAGGCAGGAACCCTAGTACCTAACTCTTACCCCTAATCCTAAACCCAATTACAACACCTCAACCTAACTCTAATGCTAGCCCTAAGCCCTAAACCTAACCCTAAGCTTAACCCTAAGCCCTCAACCTAATCCTCATAGCTAACCCTAAACATAACCCCAAACATTAACCCCTAACTCTAACACTAACCCCTAACACAAACTGAAATGGCTAACGAGAAACAGTAACCCGAAAACGATAACCCTAACTCTAACAAAAACCCTAACACTAACCCTACCCGTTACAACAACGCTATCCATAACCCTAACCAAACAACGACCCTGACACTAACGCCTAAGCCTAAACCCTAACCCTCACACTAACCTTAACCCCTTACTCTAACCATATTACTAACACTTAACCCTAACCCTAAACCTAACCTTAAACCCTAACCCTAATCCTAGCCCTAAACCCTAACCCTAAATCTAATTCTCACAATTCTTCCATTCTCTGAGTTAAGGAATCCTACAATCCAGCCATGCCATGAGTGGGATGAGGCTCCCCCTGAGTACTGCGTGACAGTCATTGCCCAGGGCCCACGGTACGATGGAGTGATGACACGGCGACCCTGCCCGATCACTCTCACCATAGATTAGACAGGTCCTGTGCCCTTAAACTAACCACGAAATCTAAGCCCTAACACTAACCCTAAACCTAAAATTAAACCATTACCATACACCCAAACACTAACTCTAAACGCTAGCCTTATCCATAACCCTAACACTAATCCTAATCCCTAACCCTAACCAATATCCCTAACCAAACCCTAACCCGTTACACATTCCCCAAATGGCATTCTCACAATTATTTCATTCGCAGAGATAAGCAAGCCTACAGCCAGCCCATGCCCTGCGTGAGATGAGGCTCCACACATGTATCCCACGTAAGAGGCAAGATCCCATAACCTGGGTACAAAGGAGTGGGGTCATGGTAATGTGCCCAGTTCCTCACCCGCATAGAGCAGATAGGGCCCATACCTTAAGACTAACCCTAAACCTAACCCCTAAAACTAACCCTATCCTTAAACCCTAAACCCTAACCCTAACTGCTAACCCCAAACCCTAACCCCAACACTAACCCTAACTTCAAACCCTAGGACTAACCCTAAACCCTAACCCTAAACACTAACCCTACACCTAACAGTACCCCTACCCCTAACTCTAACCCCTAGCGCATAACCCTAACACTAAACCATAACTCTAAACCTAACCCCTAATAACCTTAACCCTAACCCAACCACAACCCCAAGCCCTAACCCTAAACCTAACCCTAAGCCTAACTCTAACCCCTAACCCTGACAAAAATCCTAATCCCTTACTCTAACCCCAAACGTAATTCTCACAATTCTTCCATTCGCAGAGATAAGAAAGCCTACAACCAAACCATGCCATAAATGAGATGAGGCTCTGCCCCTGTATCCCACGTAAGAGGCAGGGTCCCATGCCCTGGATAGAGTGGAGTGGGGTCACGGTGATGTTCCCAGTTCCTGAGCCGCATATTCCAGATAGGGCCATTGCCTTAACCGTAATCCCTAACAACAACCCCTAAATCTAAACCTAACCATAGCACCTAAAGTGACACTAATGCTTACTCTAACCCCTCAACCTGACCCTCAGCCCTAATATTAACCCTAACTCCAAACCCTAACCCCTAACTCTAACACTAACCCCTAACCAAAACTGAAATACCTGACCAGCACCACTAACCCTACAATACTAAGCCTAAGGCTAACCACGACCCTAATCCTATCCCTACCCCTTACAACAACCCTACCCCTATCCTGAACAAAACAACGACCTTAACTCTAACCCCTAGGTCTAAATCCTAAACTTAACATTAACCTTAATGCCTTACCCTAAAAATATTACTACCCTTAATGGTTAACCCTAACCCTAAATCTAACCCTAAACCCTGATGCTAATCCTAACCCTAAATCTAAATCTCACACTTCTTCCATCCTTAGAGTTAAGGAATCTTACAATCCAGCCATGCCACAAGTGAGATGAAGCTCCGCCTGAGTCCTGTGTGACAGTCAGGGTCCAAGGCCCAGGGTACAATGGATTGATGTCACGGTGACCCTGCCCACCCGACACCTACCATAGATTAGAGAGGTCCTGTGCCTTTAAACTAAACCCTAATGCTAAGCCCTAACACTAACCCTAACCCCTAACCCTAAACCTAACCACTTAACCTAATGCCCAACTCTAACTCTAAACCCGAATTTAACCCTAACCCTATTCCTAATCCCTAATCCTAATCCCTAACCCTAACCAAAATACTGACACAATTACCCTTCCCCAAATGTAATTCTCACACTTCTTCCATTCAAAGAGATAAGCAAGCCTACAGCCAAACCATGCAATATATGAGATGAGGCTCCAACCCAGTATCCCTCATAAGGGAGAAGGTTCCATGCCTTGGGTACAATGCAGTGGGGTCCCAGCGATGCTCGAAGTCCTAATCCTGGATAGAGCAGATAGGCCCCATGCCATAACACTAATCCCTATCTCTAACCCCTCACCATGAACCAAAGGATAACAACTCAACCTAATTCTAATGCTAACCCTAACCCCTAAACCTAAACCTAAGCTTAACCCTAAGTCCTCAACCTAGTCCTCACAGCTAACCCGAGTCCTAACCCGAACCCCTAACACCTAACTAAACACTCACTGCTAAATATAACCAAATAACTAAACCCTAAAACTAACCCTACATATCTAACACTAACCCTAACCCTAACCAAAACCCTAACCCTAACCCTATCTCTTACAACAACCCTAACCTTAACCCTAACTAAACAACGACCCAACCCTAAACCCTAACACTAAGCCCTAACCCTGAAATTAACCTTAAGCCCTAACCCTAACCATAATCCTAACACTAAACCTAAACCTAACTCTAACCGCAAACCCTAAGCCTAACCCTAAACCCTAACCCTACACCTAACAGTACTCCTACCCCTAACCCTAACCACTAACCCCTAACCCTAATGCTAACCCCTAATCATAACACTAACCCTAATACCTCAACGTAACCTTAACCCTAATTCTAACCCCAAACACAACCCCAAACGAATTCCAACCCCTAACCCTAAACCTAACCATAACCCTAACTCTCACCGCTAACCATAACAAAAATCCTAATCCCTTATCCCAACCCCAAATATAATTCTCGCAATTCTTCCATTCGCCGAGATAAGCAAGCCTACAACAAGACCATGCCATGAGTGACATGAGGCTCCGCCACAGTATCCCACGTAATTAGCAGGGTCCCATGCCTTGGGTAGAGTGGAGTGAGGTCACGGTGATGTTCCCAGGTCCTGAGACGCATATTCCAGATAGGGCCCTTGCCTAAACCGTAATCCCTAACAACAACCCGCAAACCTAACCCTAATCATAACACCTAAACTGACAATAATGCTTACCTTAACACCTCACCCCGAATATTAACCCTAATCCCAAACCCTAACCCCTAACAGTTACACTAACACCTAACCAAAACCAAAACACCTAACCAGTACCACTAAACCTACAAGGCTAAGCCTAACCATAACCACAACCCTAATTCTAACCCTACCCTTACAACAACCCTACCCATATCCCGAACCAAACAACGACCGTAACTCTATCCCCCAAGACTAAACCTTAACCCTAACACTAACCTTAACACCTTACCCTAACAATATTACTACCCTTAACACTTAACACTAAACCTAACCCTAATCCCACCCACAACCATAACCCTAACCCTAACCCCAACCCTAACTCCAACCCTAAAACTAACCCTAACCCTAATCCCTAAACCTAAGCCTAACCCAAACCCCTAAACCTAACAGTAACCCCTGACCCTAACCCTAACCCTAACCCTTAACACCTAACCCGAGCCCTAACCTGAATCCTAACCCTAACCTGAAACCCAAACCGAACACGAACCTGAACCCGAAGCTGAACCCAAACCCTAACGCTAACAGTAACACCTAACCCTAACCCTAAAACTCACCCCTAACCCCTAACCCTAACTTTAACCCTAACCCTAACCTTAACCCCAAACCCTATCCCTAGCCCTAAACCCTAGCCCCTAACCCTAATTCTAACTCCTAAACTTAAACCTAACCCCTAACCCTAACCCTAACCCTAACTCCTAACCCTAACACCTAACCCTAACCCTAAACCCTACCCATAACCCTAATCCCTAACCGTAACCCTAACCCCAACCCCAATCCCAACTCCTAACCCTAAACCTAACCCTAATGCTAATCCTATATCTACTTTTCACACTTCTTCCATTCTCAGAGTTAAGCAACCATACATTCCTCCCATGCCATACGTGAAATGAGGCTAGGCCAAGTCCTGCCTGACAGTCAGAGCCAGGGCCCAGGGTATGATGGAGTGGTGTCACAGCGACCTTTCCACCCACTCTCACCATAGATAGGAGAGGTCCTGTGCCCTTAAACTAACCGCTAAATCTAAGCCGTAACAATAACCCTAGCACCTAACCATAAATCAAACCCCTGACCCTAACGCCTAACACCAACTATAAATGCTAACCTTAAAGACTAATCTTAAAACTAACCCCTAAATTTAACCCTATGCCCTAACCCTAAAACCCAACCCTAACCCTAACTATAATCTTAACCCCTTTCCCTTACCCTAATTGTAATTCTCACACCTATTCCATTCGCGGAGATAAGAAAGACTAAAACCACCCACGCCATGCCAGAGAAGAAGCTGTGCTCCAGTATCCCAGGTGAGAGGCAGGGTCCAATGCCCTGGGTACAATGGAGTGGGCTCCCGGTGATGCTCCAAGTCCCAACCCTGCATAGAACAGAGAGGGCACATGCCATAATCCTAATCCCTAACTCTATCCCCTAACCCTAATCCCAAGGATAACACCTCAACCTAAACCTAATGCTAACCCTAACAACTAAACCTAAGCCTAAGCTGAACGCTAACCCCTCAACTTGCCCCTCACCCCTAAACCTCATTCCAGCCGCAAACACAAATCCCTAAATCTAACAGTGACCTCTAACTAAAACCAAAATACCTAAACAGTAAAACTAACCCTAAAACGCTAAAACTAACCATAACTACAAAGCTAACACTAACCCTACTCCTGAGAACAACCCTAACCCCAATCCTAACAAAGCAACGACCCAAACTCTAACCCCTAAGCCTAAACGCTAACACTAACCTTAGGCCCTTACTCTAACCATATTACTAACCCTAACACTTAACCCTAATCCTAACCCTAACCCGACTCCCAACCCTAACCATAACCCTAACCCTAACCCCAAACCTAACCCTAACCCAAATGCTAACCCTAACCCTAACCCTTAACCCGTAATTCTAACCCTAACCTGAATCCTAACCCTAACCCGAAACCCAACCCGAACCCGAACCCGAACCCGCAGCCTAACTCTAACCCTAATCCTAAACCTCACCCCTAACCCCTAACCCTAACCTTAATACTAACCCTAACCCCAAACCCTAACTCTAGCCGTAATCACAACCCCTAACCATAAACCTAACCCTAACCCTAACCAGTAACCCTAACCCTAACCCCTAACTCTAATACCTAACCCTAACCCCTAAGCTCAAACCCTAACACCAACCCTAACCCGAACCCCAAACCCTAAACCTAAGCCTAAACCCTAACGCTACCACTAACCATACCCCTACCACTAATGCTTACCCCTAACCCCTAACTCTAACCCTAACCCCTAATCCTAACAGTAAACCTAACCCCTAACCCTAACCCTAACCCTAACCCTAACGCCTACCCCAACCGCCACCCCTAACCCTAACCCTAACCGATGTCCCGGACCATAACCCATAACCCCTAACCCTAGCCCTACCTGAATCCTAACCCTAACCAGAAACCCACCCCGATCCCGCACCCTAACCGGAACCCGAACCTGAACACTGACCCTAACCCTAAAACCTAACCCTCACACTAATTACTAACCCTAACCCCTAACCCCTAACACTAACCCTAACCCTAACCTCTAACCCTAACCCTAACCCTATCACTAACCCTAAACCCTAACCCTCTCCCACATCCATAACCCTAACCCCTAAGCCCAAACCCTAAGACCAACCCTAAATCTAACCGCAAACCCTACCCCTAACCCTAAACCCTAACCACAAATCCTATTCCTAAACCCTAACCCTACCCCTAAACCTGCCCCTAACCCTAACGCTTACACCTAACCCATAACCCTAGAGCTGAACCCTACCCCTAACACTAAACCTAACCCCTAACCATAACCCTAACCCCAGCCCCTAATCCTAAACCTAACCCTAACCCTAACTCTAACCTCTAACCCTGACAAAATTCCTAATCCCTTACCCTAACCCCAAATGTAATTCTCACAATTCTTCCATTCGCAGAGATAAGCAAGCCTACAACCAAACCATGCCATGAGTGAGATGATGCTCCACCCCTGTATCCTACATAAGCGGCAGGGTACCATGCCCTGGGTACAGTGGAGTGGGGTCACTGTGATGTTCCCAGTTCCTGAGCTCCATATTCCATATAGGGCCATTGCCTTAACTGTAATCCCTAACAGCAACGCCTGAACCTAACCCTAACCACAACACCTAAAACTAACACTAATGCTTACCCTAACCCCTCAACCTAACTGTCACCCCTAATATTAACCCTAACCCCAAACCCTAACCCCTAACTCTAACACTAACCCCTAACCAAAACCGAAATATCTAACCAGTACCACTAACCCTAAAACGCTAAGCCTAACCATAACAACAACCCTAATCCTAACCCTACCCCTATCCTGAACAAAACAAGAACCCCAACTCTATCCCCTAAGTCTAAACCCTACCCTTAACACTAAACTTAATGCCTTACCCTAACAATATTACTACCCTTAACCCTTAACCATAACCCTAAATCTAACCCTAAACCCTAACCCTAATCCTAACCGTAAATCTAATTCTCACACTTCTTCCATTCTTAGAGTTAAGGAATCCTACAATCCAGCCATGCCACACGTGAGATGAGGCTCCACCTGAGTCCTGCGTGACAGTCAGGGTCCAAGGCCCAGTGTACAATAGATTGATGTCACGGAGACCGTGCGTGCCCACCAACCACCATAGATTAGAAAGGTCCTGTGGCCTTAAACTAAACGCTAAATCTAAGCCCTAACACTAAGCCTAACCCCTAACCCTAAACCTAACCCCTTACCCTAACCTCCAACTCTAACTCTAAACCCGAATAGGGCACGTGCTGTAACCCTAATCCCTAACTGTAACTCCTAACCCTGAACACAAGGATAACACCTCAACCTAACTCTAATGCTAACCCAAAGCCCTAAACCTAACCCTAAGCTTAACCTTAAGCCCTCGAACCAATCCTCACAGCTAACCCTAACCCTAACCCCAATCACTAAGCCCTAACAGAAACCGAAATACCTAACCAGTAACACTAACCCAAAAACGCTAACCGTAACTCTACCCACAACCCTACCCCTAACCCTACCCCTTACAACAATGCTTTCCGTTACCCTAACCGAACAATGGCCCTGACTCTAACCCTTAAGCCTAAAACCTAACCCTAACACTAACCTTAACCCCTTACTCTAACCGTATTACTGACACAACCCTAACCCTAAACCTAACCTTAAACCCTAACCCTAATCCTAACCCTAAACCCTAGCCCTAAATCTAATTCTCACACTTCTTCCATTCTCAAAGTTAAGGAATCCTACAATCCAGCCATGCCATGCATGAGATGAGGCTCTGCCTGAGTCCTGCGTGACAGTCAGGGTCCAAGGCCCAGGGTACAATGGATTGATGTCATGGAGTCCGTGCACTCCCACCTCCCACCATAGATTAGACAGGTCATGTGCCCTTAAACTAACCACTTAATCAAAGCCCTAACACTGACCCTAACCCTAAACCTAACCCTTTACCCTAAACCCTAACAATAACTCTAAACCAGAACCTTATCCATAACCCTAACACTAATCCTAATCCCTAACCCTAACGCCTAACCCTAACCAAATCCTAACCCGTTACACATACCCAAAATGTCATTCTCATAGTACTTTCTTCTTGGCTCCCTTTTTGCCGCCTTTCGTAAGGCGCTTGTTCTTGCCAACCGCCATGGTGCTGCTCAGAGAGAAGCTCATGTTGATGTCAAGACTACCGATGGTTATTTGCTTCGTCTGTTCTGTGTTGGTTTTACTAAAAAACGCAACAATCAGATACGGAAGACGTCTTACGCTCAGCACCAACAGGTCCGCCAAATCCGGAAGAAGATGATGGAAATCATGACCAGAGAGGTGCAGACAAATGACTTGAAAGAAGTAGTCAA
>JAQIFY010001960.1:0-13743 GCA_028533085.1 Varecia variegata | reverse complement strand
TATAATGGCCCCCAAGTGTAGTGCCAACGTGCTGTCTGGTGCTCCTAAGCACAGGAGATTGTGATGTGCCTTATGGAGAAAATATGTGTGTTAGATAAGCTTCCTTCAGGTATGACTTATAGTGCTGTTGGCTGTGAACTCAGTGTTAAGGAATCAGCAGTATATTAAACAAGTTGCTGTTAAACAGAAATATACATAAGGCTATGTATAAATCAGTTGATGAAAATGTTGTGGCCAGAGAGACTCACAGGAACCTAACCCTGTATTTTCCCCTAAGAGCAATGGTTCAGTATTAGCTACTTCGGTATTCACAGTAACTTTGTAGAACATAACTACCTCGAATAACGAGAATTGACCATAATTAAGAACATCCCATCATCCACTGGTAGGAAAATGAAATGTCTGACCTCAAAGAAATTCTCCTTTAACACAGATCACCATCATCACCGGCTGGGATTGGTCATTCTCGGCTCAGCCTTTTATGTCAGTCCACCAAATCCTCTGGTCTGCAGCCTATCCCACTGCCACTGTGTGGACTGTCCCTGGTGCCCTTTCTGCTTTTCTAGAAGCCAACCTCCAGGGGTTCAGACCGTTTAGCCCAACTCAGAAACTCTTACAGGTTGTTTGCACAAGCCCCCTGGTGGGCTTTCCCAGGAGGAGCCGAGCAGCCACTAAGATTCTCCGTCTGACTCTTACAAATGTGGCCACAGACATAAGGCCTAGGTGGCAAATAACACGGAGCAGAGACACTCAACCCGACTGGCACATCAGATTCACCTGAGCTGCTAAACTAGCCCCTATGCCCAGGCCCTACCTAGACCAGTTAAATTAAAGTCTCTAGGGGTCAGGGAACCCAATCATCAGAGACTTTAGAACTTGCCAGGTGGTTCCAATGAGCTGCCAAGATTGGAAACCACTGGTAGAGAGCCTCAACCAAACATCCTGGGAGAATGTGAGGCATATTTACCAAACAAACGGGTTTCACCACTGTTCCTAATAAAGTAGAACACAATAGAAGCCCTCTCATGTAAAGCACCTGGAATTGATGAATCAAAAAAGTTGTCGGAAGTGGGGAAATCCTAAAAATGATATAAATGTGCCTTAAACATTTTACTTGACCTTTAACATCAGGTACTTTCATTTGGTGCCAATCGCTCATGTAAAGCCAAGGCATTCCCTCTGGCCATAGATCTGCTTAGCATTCTGTTGTCATTTTTCTCTGCTAAGCTACACCCAGGAGACCTCATCTCTGATTTCCGTTACAGCTTTGCTGAAGCAGAGGAAGGGCCTGCAAAGCCATTTTCCTGTGTAATCTTATCTTTTACTGCTGCTTAGTCCACACCTAATTCAGCAGAATTATTTGCTTTTACCATTTTACTTGTGACTCTTTCCAAATATTCAACTTAGTTTTACATAGGAACAACTTCCTCACTCATAGTTTTTAAGTTTGTATTTCATTAAATTGCCTATTTGCAATCCAGGCACAATTGACATAAAAACAACTAGCTTTTGGAAAACTATGTAAGTGCTCCACAGAGTAGAGGAGCCACCTTGCTTGAGGGAAGAAACAGCAGTTTACAAAGGGAAACAAATAGGAAGTTGCCTCAGCCAGGGAAGAAGTTGGGATTTCTGAGGCTCTTCGCACAACCCCCTCCAGCCAGCAAATGCGCAGCTGGTTTTATGTTAAATTCTCCTCATCAGTCCTCACAAGCATTTTATTTCTTACACTTTATAGATAAGAAAACAGCCTCGAAGCGGGGAAATGACTTGCCAAGCCCACCTCACTGAAGTGGACATGCTGGATTTTTACTTCCTGATTGACATCAAAGCTTGTGCCCTTGGATTACAAAGCCTTCCATCTGACTTGGCTTTCTCCGTCCGAAATCCCACAGAAACAGCACAGTGTTCCCAAGTAAACAGGGCTAAATCCTAGCTGGCTGAGTCCTCAATTCTGCATTATAAAGAAACGAACAAGCTACCTGAACAATAAATTATTAACACAGAGTCACATAGTAATAGTAATAATACCAATAACATAATCAGAGCTTGAATCTTATAAAACTTATAACAAAGTTATTCTATAATTCAACAGACACAGAATGGTGCTACGTGATAATTAGACCAAAATAGTAAACTATGCATTCACAGTCACCTGGTACAGTCAGATTAGGGGTTTCCAGGCTCTACCGGGGGAATGTCCAGAGCTAAGAAGGAGAAGCACTGTGACTTCATCTCTGCCTCTGAGGGGGGCCCCAGTGTCACCTCTCCCTCCTTCCCTGCCTTGTGCCTTCAGCTGGGATGCCCAGCCCTCTAATCAAGCTGGCCTCAAGACCCGAGTATCTGCCCTGTCCCCAGTTTTAATTCTGGAAGTGCCAAACCTGTTTTTGAGATGCCCTTATGGTATCTAGGAACTCATGTTTTTAGTTTTTCATGTTGACATAATTTTAGACTGACAGGAAAGTTCCAAAAATAGCACAAAGAATCACCATACATCCTTCAACCAGATTCCATGCCTGTTAACATTGAGCCACATTTGTGCTCACGAGTGCTCACACTGTCTCTCCCCCAGTAATCTATGAATTCTTTACACTGCTGTTTGACAGTCTTCCAGACATTATGGTCCTTTACTCTTGATCACCTATACTACTCAGTATGTATCGCCTAAAATGGAGACACTTTCTTATCAGGAAACTAATACTGATACAACCCTATTAATGAATCTATAGAGCATATTCAAATACTGGCAATTGTCCTCATATTATAAATAATAATATATTTTACAGAAAAGAAAAGCCAGATCATGCTTTGCATGTAATTTTGTTTCTTCAGTCCTCCTTTAACTTAGAATAGTTCTGCAGTATTTGTGCTCCATGATATTGATATTTTTTTAAAGAATACAGGTCAGTTATTTTGTAGAATTCCTTCAGTTTGGTCTTAGGTGGTATTTCCTATAATGAGATTCAGATTTTGACGTTTTGGCAGGAGTGCAGCTGACATGAAGTGCTGTTGTGTTCTTCTCAGTGCAGCGTATCAGAGGGTCCGTTTCCCCCCTTACTAGTGAGGTTAATTTTGATCACTTGGTTAAGGGGGTTTCTGCCTGGTTTCTCCACTCTAAAGGCATTATTTTTCCTGTTATAAATAATCAATATCTTGTAGGGAGGTATTTTGATACTGTAAGTTTCCTGTTCTTCATCAAACTTTTAACCACCAGTATTAGCATCCATTGATGAATTTTTTTTTTCTGAGACTTTCCTGAGGTGAGTGATGATTCTTGCCCGAATCAATATTACTGTGATGGTTGTTGCCGCATAGTACATCCTATGACTCTCAAATAAAAAGAACTTTCTGGAATTGGATTGTGTCAGTCAAGGGAGGTAGAAGGAATTTGGAAAAATAGGTGGCAAGAATCAAGGAGAAAAGCATAAAAACCACCTAGTTTGTAGAGCAGTATCATGACGTAGTTTAACCAGGGCTTTCTTAAGGTCTGTTAGTATTGGGAGAACAGCAGTTTGGATGAAGGCAGGGGATGAGGAGTCATGGCACCCAGGACACCATGAAGGAAGGTGGATGTTGAGGAAAGTAAATCAGTGTATTCCGGAGGCAGGGGCTGGAGACACAGGGAGCACTGGGTAGGAAAGGGCTGCAGAAAGAGACCTCCCCTAGGGACAAACTTCACAGTGCATCATGCAGACATCAATCTTGAAAGCTGGCTGTATAACTTAATTCCTTCTGTGAGATACAGCCCTGCTAATCACTTAGAATGTTCACGGCAACAAACAAGTCCGTTAACAAGGGGAAGGGATGTGGCAGGCCAGTCTCCACGGGTACCCAGAGGCCATCGATGCCACCCTAAAACTAGGCAAGGCACCTGCCAAGCGGGCGGGGTGTGGGCGCCCACGGGGTGTGGACCAGCAGATGCTCAGCTGCAGTGCTTCCAGGCTCTTCCATTACATGTTCTATTCTGTCTTCTCTTAAGCTCTCCTTCTCCTCACCTTCCAGAAAACAAAGGCCACCTGAGTTGGTTATGTATCTCGGTGACATGAGTGTGAGTGTCTGGGCTCACCCAGCGGGATAGATTCTGCTCCTCCAGCTGTTGGGAGAAGCCTCAGGACCGGGCTCGCATGCTTCTTCCAGCTCAGGGCCTGCCCGATCTCAGCAGAGGTCTCCCAGCTGCTGGTCCCCGTCTCCTATCCATTCTCCCTCTGTCTCTTCTCTACTGCACATGGCAGAGGTTCACTTCTACTCTCCGAGATTGCTCTACCACGCCCCCAGCCTGGAGACAGCCTGTCTGAATGACGTCCACCTCCTCCTCACCCCACCCCACCCATCCAGGACCTCTGTCTCTAAGAGAGTAGCATATATCAATATCTATGCTTACGTGTGGGTAGAGTGGTAAGGATTGAGAAAATTAAACTTGTGTTACCAGGGAAAACAGCTGACTTGAACACAAATAATTATAGATACCAAGGAATCAATAAAGAGAAAAGGAAAATCTTCTTTTGGAATTCTTTTAGGGTTCAGAAAAATTTTCATAACTTTCATAAAATATGATTTATGCGTAAGCTGTCACAAGGCAGAGTTTCTTAAAATCTAATATTAATAGGTATTACACAGAAAAATATTTATGGTCAAATATATTTGGCAACTTTTTGAGTTGAACCCAGTCTCACAAGGCTCCAAATAGCACAGTAATGTCTCTGTGGATCTCTGTGAAGGGGCTAAGAGTGTGTTTGTCCTAACTCATGAACCCAAGTGATGGGGACACTCACAGATACATCTGGGGCAGCTGTCGAAGAAAAACACAGCCATTCATGTTAATAGAGACCTCTAAGAGCCACTGAGCAGACGTTGTTTCATCATCACCCTAAACTGAATTCGGAAATGCCTGGTGTTCATAAATTGTCTTGTAGCTGCGTCATCCCAGTGGTGGGCAGGAATGTCACACTCCACTGCTGCATGGTGCTAGCAGGGCATGATGTCTGAGGCCCCTGGAACTGTGCTGCTGCCTTGGCCACTGCCATAGACATGACAGCAAAGTAGTTTAAATAGTGAGCATAAAAGTGATGTGCATGGATGTCTGCACCCCTTTCCCAGGCTGAGAACAAACCCAGCCTCCGACCCTGAGCTTCACATCACTCCATGTGGAAGGGACCTTTCCATAGTAACCTTTCATGATGAGCTATCACGAGCCCTTTGGGTCCAGCCAAGGCCATCACTTCCCATTTATCCACTGACCCTTTGAGTCAGCCCTTGTTTCCATTCACTCAGCACCTCCCGTGTGCCAGGAGCAAGATGGGGTGCCACAGTCAATCCTACAAAAGTGGTTTGGTAGCAGCTGTTGGGTGAAGATGCAGTCAGATGAGGATGTTCGTGTAATGTTGATAATGGATGTTATTTTCTGGTGACATTCTGTGTCTGCCTGACCACTGTTGTACTGTTTTAGTGTGGGTGTGTGTTTGGTTTGGTGACCATCATAGATGTCCAGTGTCTCAGTCTACATTGCCTTTGAGTGACTGTAGCCTCAAATGCTGGTTCTGTTGGGGGACCTGATAGGCGGCATCAACCAAAACTCCCCCAGTTCTCTGCAGAGCCAGACTGGTAACATGATTTGGTTGTTACCACGTCTTGCACACGGCCACCGTTGCTGTCAGCTGGGAAGTATTTGGATTCTAATTAGCGTGCAGAGGTGTTGCTGTGCTTCAGTATGACCCTCATCGGCTTGTCTTCCCAGAGTGTGTCAGACCAACAAGCTAGTGATAGCGTGTGCTCAACCACAGCGCTAGGGAGACCTCTACGGCTTCATCATCATCACTTTCCATTCCTTCCTTCCACCTCCAGAAAAGCCCAGAAAGTGCAGAGCATTCCTCCAAGTCACTCAGTAAAAACTTGACCACCCTCTAAAAAGTAGAGTTCATCTCAGGTGGTTTATGGTTTTCTTTGCTTCTGGGTGTGTCTTTTTGTTTATCTAAATAGTTTATTGGTGTCTGTTCCTGGGAAGTCCTGTTTACCTTGATTCATTGTCGTTAAGCTCTTGAGAAACCACTCTCCTAAAAGCACGACTGTCCTGTTACACAGTGTTTAGCTCCTACTTAGGGATTCTTCAGATCTGATGTAGGCAGGATTCAAAGTTATAAGCAGAAAAAGTTGAATTCATAAAGTGAGAATTTAAGAATATGTTCATTTTCCTTACCACCCAACAGGAGAGTCTTGACTGAACTATAGGATTTTGAACCCGAATTGCTCATTTACATGGCCCGAGGATGACGAAGAGGTGCTTTCCATACCCGTGATTGCTGGATAAGCTATACTGAATTCGGCTGTTTGCTCACCTATACAATGAGTCACATCAGGCTCACACAGGGCTGTGAAGGCAGCCAAGGGACCCAGGGTTCCCGTTCTAAGGATAGGGTGGGGATGGCAGGAGCTGGTGTAGAACGTTGGACAATACCGTGAGTACACACAGTGTTGAGGGTATTTGGGGTGGCTCAGGCCATGCTGAGAGACACCTTTATATCTTTTTTTTTTTTTTTTTTGAGACAGGTCTTGCTCTGTCACTCTAGCTAGAATACAGTGGCATCATCATAGCTCACTACAGCCTCAAACTCCTGAGCTCAAGTGATCTTCCTGCCTCAGCCTCCCGAGTAGCCGGGACAACAGGCACCACCATGCCTAGATAACTTTTCTATTTTTTGTAGAGACAGGGTCTCACTCTTGCTCAGGCTGGTCTCGAACTCTTAGGCTCAAACTATCCTCCTGCCTCAGCCTCCCAATGTGCTAGATTACTGGTGTGAGCTGCCACATCCGGCCCTTTATGTCTTCTGTTTTCACTCACATGCCTCCCCTGAACTCTGCCTCCACAGGGCCAAGTCTTCCAGGACCAGTGCAAATGCCACCCGCAAAGATGCCTCCTCCAGATACAGCATGTCTCTTCCTCCCTTGAAATCCTGTGGAAAGTTACCATGAGCTCTCGTTGGCACTTGTCACTTTATACCTTTATTCTAATATTGCTACTTATCTCTCTGGAGCTCAGTGAACTCCTGAAAGAGGATCTAGGCCTGTTTCTTCTGTTGCTTTGTTTTGTTTGTCGTTGCCCGTCACCCTAGGCACTAAGTGCGGTGCACATGAGCGAAAGGTCCTCAGAGTGAGTTTGCTACATGAAGGGTGGTGTGGTGCAAAGGCATCCTGCTGCTGTGTCGGCACCTGGACAGGCAACATTTTGCTTTAGTTTGTGGGAGAAAACCTGCTAATGGTGATTGAGGCTCCAATCTGCTTCGGGGGCTGGGCCAGCCACTTCCGTGCATTATATATACACACGTGTGTACATACACACACACGCACACACACATTCTTACAGTAGTCTTTGAGGCACATGCTATTAACCCTGTCTGACTTTCCATGAAACTGAGCTGCAGAGGGGTTAAGAAAGTTTTCCAATCCACTCACAGCTGGCGAGTGACTTTAGGTGTAGCTAGGCAAGCCTGTGGCCTTTCCCCTGTGCGGCTACACTCCCTCTCCTCATCTCCTTCCACTGTAAAGACTCTGCTGCAGCTGTCATGTCAAGGTTTGGCCATCCTATAACAGGGGGCACTTAGGGCAGTGCTGGCTGCCCTTGAGCGCTCACACACAGGCCCTCTGTGTTTCACAACGTGGGAAACTGGGAAATATTCAGACTTAGCCCTAGTATTCACTGGACCAAATGGAGGTCCAAATACCATGTGTCTAGTCTATATAAATCAAGTGACAAACAGTTAAATAAAATATGTTCTCTCCTACTTGACAAATATACCTTTGTCTTGGTAAGGTTTTCCAGAGAAACAGAATAAGTGGGAGCAGCTAGCTAGAGAGAGGAAGAGACTGGGGCCCCGTGAGTGCAGAGACTGCAAGGCGGCCCGGCAGGCTGGAGACCCGGGGAAGAGTGGGTGCTGCAGCCCGAGTTCAAAGGCAGTCTGCTGACCGAATTCCCTCTTCCCCGTGCAACTGCAGTCCTTTTCTCTTAAACCTTCACTGATTGGACAAGGCCCACTCACGTTATGGAGGGCAATCTGCTCTACTCAGAGTCTACTGAATTAAATGTTAATCTGTTCCACAGAATACCTGGTCTGCCCAGGAACACTTGAGCAGGGACTTCAGGGTTTGTGGCACTTGGAGCATGATCTGGAAGGGTACACGGGCTCCAGGAGAGCACACATGCACAGACTCCTCTCCACATGGCGTGGCCAGAGCAGGGCTCTTCATGTGTGGGAAGGGGCGAGGCTGTCGCAGGACTCCAGGGAGTGGCGCGTAGTCACGCACTGTAGGCTTCCCTGCCAGGTGCGAGGACCGAAATTCAGAGCTTCAGTTATGAACCTCAGGGACTCAGCTCCTTCAGCACAGGGCAGGCACCACCACTGCCATTTTTACAGGTCAAAAATGGTCGAATATTGGCAAATGTAAGGTTCAACATACTACAAAAGTGTTGTACTTAATGCTAACAGTATCTTTATTATAAATACAGGCCAATCGTTCAATATACTCTCTGAAAAATAAAACAAAAGCAAAGTCCTAACAAAATTCGACTGAAGATAAAATGAAATTACCATGTAACCTGTCTTGAAGCTTAGTGAATAAAAAAGTAACTTTGGACCAATAGAGATGGAGTCAGAGATCCAAAAATACAACTTCGGACTTGGTCTAAACTCCTGTCTCTTACTTACTCTGGTCTTGGCGAGTTTCTGAGGGTGGTTGGGCCCACACAGGTGGATTTTGTTCAAGTGGCTGGAGTACTTGAGCTGGAAAGAAACAGGGTGTAAGATGGTAGTTGTGATAATATTGGGGTAAAAGAAACAACAATGCTCTATAAGTTATTTTAGAATGAGTTATTTCATAACTCTTGACAAGAAATCTATTAATATAAGGTAGAAAGGGAAGCTATGATTTCCACCCCAGTTTTTTAATGAGGGAGAAGGTAACTAACATGTATTGTGTGACAGACGTTGTTCAAGGCGCTTTACATATATGTCGTCCCGTCCTCAAAGCCAGCACGGCTACTCTGACCCGCCTCTCGCAGATGAAATTAAGAGATTTTGTCAAGGTCACATGGCTAGTAAGTGGTCTCCTGAGCCAGAACCAGGTGCTTCCCATGGGTCTGTGAGACGTTATTCATGATGACTCAACCTCATCTGCTCCTTCTCTGCCTCAAGTGCAGGTGGTACGTGGCCACATCTCAGGTCAGAGTTTCACAGGCACATGCAGGAGAGGACAGTGCCTTGCCCACCTTTATATTCCCCTGCCTAGCACAGTACCAGACACATAAAGATGCTCAGAGAATGTCTGTTAGGTGAATGACCTTTTCAATGTATTAAAATGAATTTTATAAACAAAATAATTTTATGTGTTTATGAATCATTAAAGCCTAAGTACCCTGGTGTGTCCACTGGCTATGAAAATAAACTTTCGAGTGAAAGAACATTGATTGTATAAGAATTATAAGAACTCAATGCCAGCCCTAGTGCCACCATTCATTAGCTGTGAAACCTTGGTTTGCTAATTGTTAAATGTAGGGGCTGGTCGGGTTGGCATGTGCAGAAACTCCCAGGTCTCCGACGCTAGGCTTCGTGCAGCAAGTCTGAGTACAAGGACTTTCATGGCCAGTTCAGGGCATTTTACCTAAGAAAATAGTTTATTGTGGCCTGCAGCAATGAGCTGAGCAGCATGAAGCAGTATTTTTACTTAGGCCAACTTAGAAGCCACTTTTGTTTCAATAAGGAAAGACATTTGAGGGGCATCTGCATACAAAAGATGTGGTAAGAAGATCGCCGGTATTAAGGAGCTTAAAGCTGCACTAACCTTTATAAACCAGTCCAACTAGATGTCTCAGCTAAATGAAAGAAAGAAACCCTTACAATGACTGGAAAACCGACACGAAATCTTCTAAAGTTCTTTGAGTAAGAACGTTTTGTACCAGCCTGAGCAAAAGCGAGACCCCATCTCTACTAAAAAATAGAAAAGAAATTATCTGGCCAACTAAAAAAAAAAAAAAAATATATATATATATATGTATATATATATATATATATAGAAAAAACTAGCCAGGCATGGTGGCGCATGCCTGTAGTCCCAGCTACTCGGGAGGCTGAGGCAGTAGGATCACTTAAACCCAGGAGTTTGAGGTTGCTGTGAGCTAGGCTGATGCCACGGCACTCACTCTAGCCCGGGTAACAGAGCAAAACTCTGTCTCAAAAAAAAAAAAAAAAAAAGAACATTTTTGTGATCTGAACCTGGAAGTTTAGAATACCGCTAAAGTATATGGCTGAATGAGGCACATTCCCGATAGAGTTGTAAGAGATCATTTTTCAATTTTTACTTATTCTTTTGTCAGTACTCAGGTCTCAACCCTATGAGGAAGGTGTTCCAGGGAGATGCACTCAGGAAATGATTGAGAACTATTCAAGTAAGCTGTACTAATCAAATACCTTAGGCTACAGACAAATTGAGGGGAAAAATTCAAATTTTAGAAAAATTTATTAAAAGAAGTTGAAGAGGACATATGGTCTGTGTATATGCATATATATACACACACATATGCATACATGTATTATGACATATGTGTGACATGAGTTTGGGAAGAAGAATAAGAAGTGGGAGCCCCTGAAAAGGCTCACCGTCACCTATTTTTAATGTAAACTTCATCTGTATAACACTATGATCTATTTTGCCATTTCTACAGACTGAAATGATCTATATATGGTAATAACATTACTTTTTTAATGTCACAGCTAAAGAACCAGAGAGCCAGGAAAGAGCAGGAGCCAGCTCCTTCTCCCTATGTCCTTATATATATGTATGTGTCCGTGAGCCAGGAGTGTACCGGCTGCTCCATCTGCTCGTTTTTGTTTCATCTCACTTATAAGGAAATTGAGGTGCAGAAAAAGGGAAACCTTGTCCGACATCATTCAACCAGCAAATGAGTGGGTCCAGGACAGAACATAGGCTTCTTCACTCTGGAGCTCGGAGTCCTTCTCCCACCCTACCTGTGCTTCCTTTCCGTTATGTGCCAAACAGTGTCCTCACTCTATATTGTTGTATTTTCTTCTCACAGCTATGATTTGCAGTCAGCATTGTTAATCCCTAGCTTGCAAATGAGGAAGTAAAGCTCAGAGAGAAGTAACTTGCTCAATGTCACGCAGTCAGTAAATGGTAGGGAAAAACAATTCTCAGGTTCGTGTATTACCTTTGTATGAACATATTAAAATCTACAGTGAAATGTTTAATCAAGTTTAACTGATTACGTGTTTATCCTTTGGGTTAGAATGGTGATAACAACTATCTGGTATGAAATACAATGCTTAAGAAATTTGAGAACATTTGTGAAAACCACATGCAACTTAATTTGCTAGTGTTTATTAACAGTCTCTGTCATTAGTAGCTAAAGAAACCACAAGTTTTACTCTTTCAGTAGAACCTAAATAATAATTTAGTAATTTGTTCTTTGTTCATCCTTTCTATGCATATTAGCTGACTTTTGTCCTATTCTTGCAAATCCTCAACTGTCTTAACTGGTGATTCAGTAAGCTGCTGTCTACTTATCTGATGATTCTTTCCCCATTCTACTGGGAAGAAATAGAAAATCATTTTACAGTAGATAAGAGAACTCTGAATAAAATAGCATTTACCAAAACAAAATAGCAACTACCAAAACAAAATTATATAACCTTTAGCCTTCTAGAGAAGTTCCTATTTTCCCATTAAAAGCAAAAAGTAACAGCCACAATCAAATACATGCCAAGAGTGGGAGTGATAGGAGAGTATGAATGAATAAAAATCAATATAAAGAGGTTTTGTGCTCTAAAATAAAAAATTATTTTGCAGGGATGTTATCAGAAATAGTGGTGATCCAATAGTGTCTTTAAAATTCTTTCTTTTCTTGTAAAGTTGCAACTACAGTTAGTTTTAGTATTTGCTTAAAATTTGGAAACATTGGAAAAAAAAACTGCACAGCAACTACAGGATGTCCTGTTACATTTATCTGGTTAGACAGACCCATGACTCACTATAACACTTGACACATCGGAAATGGCTTTATTGTGCATGGTACGTTTGTCTTCATAAATATTAAACACGTAGATTTGAGGATAACCAGCTATATTTGTCCTAATATAAAGGTATCTGCTGTAATTCCTTTTGAAGTTCAAGAAACTGAACTGTAGACATGAAGACACTGATAACTCAGAAGGTCTAAGGAGCATCAGGTGACGCCTTGTACCAGAACTCTCGAAAGCCCTGGAAGTTCCCCTTTCTCAAGCTGATGATAATAAATGGTGTGAGGAAGATGTCTGTTGGCTGAATCTCTGTGTTTTACCATTGCTCTGCAAAGCTGGGGTAGCACTTGCTTAACGAAAAAGCCTCTTTAGCCCTGGAGCCATACAAAAGTCATGTGGTACAAAAACTCACCAGTGGTCTAATAATAATTATAATATGATAATAAAAAGAGCAGATTCACAGAAAAAAGTATGGCAACACTTTCTCGTGGTAAAGCAAAATAAATTCCATGCATCCAATTTCCATCATCCTTAACAAAACAAAACAAAATGAAGAACACATGGAGGACTCTTCTTTTTTCCCTTTTATTTCATATTTTTTTAGAGATAGGGTCGTGCTATGTTACCCAGTCTGGTCTTGAACTCCTGGGCTGAAGTGATCCTCCAACCTCAGCCACAGGAGTAGCATGGACTCTAGGCACACACCCCCGCACCCAGCTTCCTCTGTTTTTAATAGCAGTTGTTTACACTATCTTATTCAGGGAGCCTAAAATGTCTCCAATGCACAAAAACTTCCCGATTACATGACCTCAAATGATCTTTTTCTTGTCAGTGTACATTTAGTGCCAAACCACATTATTTTTTTAAAAAAGAAACAAATAATTTAATAAAGAAAGAAAATTTTACTTAGTCCTGTCACTGGAGCTGTTAAATGATAAAATCTGGCCCTAGTTTCTTCCACTTTTTATCCTTATGCAAACAGATATTGGCCTATTTGTACATGTGTGCAGGGTGTACGTGTGTGTACAGGTGTGTGTGTATAGAGTATGTGTGTAGAGGTGTATGAATGGCATTTGTATACATGTAGGAGTATGGTTTTTGTGTAATACAGGTATGTGTGCAGAGGTATGTGTACGTAGAGGAGTGTGTGTATAGTGATATATATGCACACGGATATATGTGTGCAGGGTGTGAGCGTGGTGTAGGATACTTGTGTGTGGAAAGTGTGCATGTGTTCAGGGATGTGTACGTAGGAGTATATTGTGTGTAACGGTGTTTGTACGTGTTTCTGCAGGAATGGGGTGTGCAGGGATGGGGTACATGCAGCTATTTGTGTGTGTGTGTGTGTGTGTGTGTGTGTGTGTTTGTGTGTGTGCGTGTGTAGGGACTGTAATGTCTAAAGAAGAAGTTTTGAAAAATGGGTCAGCCGTGGGGAGGGGTCAAGGATAAATTAAAAAATAAAGATGAGAGGTGGTTGAGGGCAGATCGTGCAGTCTTCAATACTGTGGCAAGAAGTTGAGACTTCATTTCATGAACAGTGGAGAGTCACTGCCTGTTGCTGGCGGGACCAGGGAGGGGGAATGTGAGGAATTCGCTTTAGGGCATCACTGCAGTTGAAGTGGAGAAAAGAGAAAGAAAAAAAAAATGAAGGAATTTGCAAGGAATGCTTTGTTTTGATAGAGGAAAAGGAATTACAAATTCTTTTTTTTTTTTTTTTTTTTGAGAT
>JAQIFY010001959.1:0-13748 GCA_028533085.1 Varecia variegata | reverse complement strand
CCAGGAGTTTGAGGTTGCTGTGAGCTAGGCTGACGCCACGGCACTCACTCTAGCCCGGGCAACAGAGTGAGACTCTGTCTCAAAAAAAAAAAAAAAAAAAGAATTAACCAGTCCAAAATGTCAATATGTCAAGGTTGAGAAATCTGAACTAGAAGCAGAGAAACTAAATTTCAGATATATTTCAAATTGAGGAAACTTTTCTCATTTTATTTGTTTTACTAAAAAGAGAGGCCATGTTTATAGCTCCCATAGTACTTACCTGCTGTTTAGATACGGGTACATCTGACAGCCTAGAAATGAGGATGATTTTATCATTCCCTTTGAAGAGAATTTCTTTCTAAACTATCATTCCCACCCACAGTCACTCACCAATTCCAAATACATTTTACAGTCAAATATAGATTTATGGATTGGCCTGGCAGTGGCACACACCTATAATCCCAGCTATTTGGCAGGCTGAGGCAGGAGGATCGCCTGACCCTAGGAGTTCTGGGCTGCAGTGGTTATGCCAATTGCGTGTGTGCACTAAGTTCAGCATCAATACGGTGACTTCTCAGGAGTGGGGACCACCAGGGTACCTAAGAAAGCATGACCTGACCAAGGTCAGAAATAGAACAGGTCAGGAATCCTGAGCTGACCAGTAGTGGGCTCACACATGTGAATAGACATGGCATTCCAGCAATATAGCAACATGGGCCGGGGCCGGGGGCGGGGCGGGGGGGGAGTGTCTCAATAAAAAAGTAAATGAATAAATAAAAAAAAAATATATAGATTTACCAAAAACCAGGACTCCATTTTTAGTTTTTCTACCTCCCATAGTTCACACATTAAAGTAGGCCCATAGTGGTTCAAGAGATAACCTCAAGAATTGGGTTGAAATTTTTTTATCATCTCCCTTTCTGCATTGCCTAGTTAACTCTCAAATTACATACACTTTTATCACTCATCTTACTTCCTAATCTAATTCACAAGTATATTCTTTACAGCTTATACAAGATTTTGAGAAAAGTTTGTAAAATGGCCCGAGAGGGGAGTATATAAACCATAAAATACAAAATTGTTAGTTTTATTAGCATGAATGTCTCAACATGAGCAGTCCAATATGGCAGCCACTAGCCACATGTAATGATTTAAGTTTAGATTAATTAAAATTAACAGAAATTCAGTTCCTCACACTAACCTCATTTCAAGTGCTTAATAGTCACAAGTGGCTAATGGCTACCATACCGATATGCGCAGATACAGAGTATTTTCATCACTGCAGAACAGTTCTATTGAACAATGTTGGCTGTCTGGTTGCTAAATCTTTTGTGTATGTCAATTATATCTACCTATATTCATAGCAATAGAAATTATAACAAAGATTTTTTTGAATATTCACTTACTCATTTAGAAATAATGTATCAATTACATGTTAACAACATTTTTTTCTAAAAAAATATTTCCCAAATAAAATTGTGTGAGAGTGACAAATGACTTAAAGGAAAATAGCTAGATTCTCATATCTGCCTCTGCATTTGCTTTGTTTTGGTTGAAGTATATGAATACAATCTGCTCTCCTAAAGTAGCTGCAAAAGGAAATAGTATTTTAAGTTACAGCTTCATAAAAGTTAGCTGCAATGTAGAATATGAAACCATATATCAATGAACTTCTCATATTGTTAAAGTCCAAAGTTAATTTATCTTGCACTTTGGATAGGTTTTCCAACATTATGCATTGGCCATTGAAAATTAAAAGTTCAGGCCGGGTGCGGTGGCTCACGCCTATAATCCTAACACTCTGGGAGGCCGAGGTGGGTGGATCGCTTGAGCTCAGGAGTTCGAGACCAGCCTGAGCAACAGTGAGACCCTGTCTCTACTAAAAATAGAAAGAAATTATATGGACATCTAAAAATATATATAGAAAAAATTAGCCAGGCATGGTGGCGCATGCCTGTAGTCCCAGCTACTCGGGACGCTGAGGCAGGAAGATCACTTGAGCCCGGGAGTTTGACGTTGCTGTGAGCTAGGCTGACGCCACGGCACTCTAGCCCGGGCAACAGAGTGAGACTCTGTCTCAATTAATTAAAAAAAAAATAAAGTAAAATAAAAAAAGAAATAAAAGAAAATTAAAAGTTCGGTGAATTATGCAAATCTTTCAAATGTAAATAAATCTCATTACAGAATATCAAACTGAATTTCTTAATATCAACACTGAGTACATATTTTTAAAATATTCAGTTCATCAGAATGGAAAGAATGTATAAAGCATTTCTGCTGCATATTTACAGTTACTCAAGGAAAAGCACTTGTGCATGTGAGTTGTGAGTTGAACTACTCACTTTTCTCACAGAACACAACTTTTACTTGAAAGAATGACAGATGAACTATGATTTTTCAGACTTGGGCATTTAGCCAACCTTTAGGACTCCCAGAAAGAACCTCTGGGTAGAACCAAGGAGTCCACAGACTACTTTGAGAACCACTATTCTAACCAACAGAGCAAAAAACATTCCACAATTTCATGAGTCATTACACCACCAGGAAAACACAAATGCTAATAAAAAATATCTAAATATTTCTGCTTAAATCCAAAAGACAGAAAATCAGCTCCCAATGTAAAATATATTTAAAAACCTAACATTTGGCTCACATAAAGGATCTGACTCAAGAAATTAAAATTCTTTAACCAAGTACTTATTTAATCCCTACAACTTGAACACATTTTGGAATACAAATACATTAAGATCATTAAAAAAATCACCAAAAAAAAACCCTCTTAGACGCATGTCAGATAATTAGACCATAAAATATAGAATGTTAACTGTCCAATAATAGCAAATGCTGTTGCCAGGCATTGTACTAGGCATTTTATATGGTTATTACATTTAATACCTCAAAACAACGCTATGAGGTAAGTACTACCAAATCCTATCTTACATTTAAGAAAACTAAAATAGAAAAGTAGCTTGCCTCAGGTCAGAGGAAGAATGGATGGTAGAGTAGGTATTTAAAAGCAGCACCCACGGTGGCTCACACCTGTAATCCTAGCACTCTGGGAGGCCAAGGCGGGAGGATTGCTCAAGGTCAGGAGTTTGAGACCAGCCTGAGCAAGAGTGAGACACCATCTCTACTAAAAATAGAAAGAAATTAGCTGGACAACTAAAAATATATAGAAAAAATTAGCCAGGCTTGGTGGCGCATGCCTGTAGTCCCAGCTACTCGGGAGACTGAAGCAGTAGGATTGCTTGAGCCCAGGAGTTTGAGGTTGCTGTGAGCTAGGTTGACGCCACGACACTCTAGCCCAGGCCACAGAGTGAAACTGTGTCTCAAAAAAAAAAAAAAAAAAAAAAAACACCAGCACCCTTCACTAAACTACACTGCCTCCTCCAGCAAAGTCAAATGTTTATCCTACAGAAAAACTATAGATTAATTTCTGACTAAACAGAATGTTTTAGGGAGAAAAAACTATAAATATGTTAAAAAAGAGAGACAAACTCACAGTTTTTAGTTCCATCAGGACTTGTTCATCCACTCCTTCATCCAGAAAGATGTCTCTCACATCATTAATAACATCTTCAATCACAGATCTGTATAATTTAGGCTTTAAAGGAAAAATAAGACTGTTGAAAAGGTAGTTTTTCACAGATTATAATGCCTAACAGGTATTCACAAATTCAAAATAAATACATTTTTGCCAACTATCTAAAACTAATTTCAAAATATGTGACTTTAAAGATATGGCCATCCTAATAAACATCATTTGCCCTAACTGAATTTGATGACTGTATATTTTAAGAGAAGTTTTAAGACTAATGCATTCATAAACAGAAGGTCCTTATACATACAAGGTCCATACAATTTCCAGTTATAATTTCCTATGTTATAGTTAAGATACCATTATAACCTGAGGCTTTTAAAAAACAAATAAAAAAAAAAAAAAAAAAAAAAAAAAAAAAAGATACCTAATGTGATGTTCAATAATTGCTTTATGAGTTGCTTATGTCTGGCTCCTATTATTCCATGCTTGGTTTGAACCCTGTTATATTTCATAACCTTCTCACTAAATCTTAGACTTTGGAGAATCTTATGTCCAGTGGTCATCTGCCTAGTAATAATCTGCAATCTAATGAGTATTCAAATTTAAAAATCACCTAAGTTCTGTTTCTGTGACCTAGTCTGTATCTTCAAGCTATACCATTAAACTGCTCATACATACCCACAATAACAGGTTTCCGGGTCCCACAGGAAAAGGAACACCGATCTCTTCCCCATGATTTCTCTCTCCTTCTACTCCTACTCAAGTGATATTATGGAACATTATCATGAAAACCCCTGATGTTTACTTTATTGTTATGACTATTATGGTTGTTGGTATTACTCGAAGAAGGTGGGTTGGGGAGTGGAGGAACTGGCTTCTTTTTTTATTTTATTTTTTTATTTTTTATCGAGGCAAGGAGAGAATCAAAAATGCCTCTCACATAGGAGATCTGACAGCCTCCCACCCTAAGCCCCATTTATACATCCTCAATGTCTTACTACCTATTTTCTCCAAACTTCTTAGAAGCCATCCCTTTCCCTGCCCTTGATAATCTCTGAAATCTCTATCAGGAAGGCTGAGATGTATTACATTCTAGAAGGCTGCCAGAAGGATATAATGAGAACACACGTGAAGAATTTCAAAAATATAAAATATTTTCTAAAAGCCAAAAGGTAGGAGATAGAACAGTAAGCCCAACCCACATCCTATTTCTAACCTGTTAAAGTAAGTTTGTCTAGTTAGCTGTCAAAACTAGAGCTGCTTCATTAGAAATCCTATCCATTATCACAGAGTTAAGATTAATCTCCTTTTTTAAAAATGTTTTGTCATTCATGTTTTATACCTTGCTTAAGGTAAAAAGTTACTGGCTACCCAATAAAACCAAGAGTTTGTTCTCAAAAGCAACTTCAGACAGAAATAAATGTTTCATTACCATCTCTATCAGCAACAGTTATCACAGGGGAACCTCTAAGAAAAATGTGTCCTAGCCTAAGAAATGGTCCTTTTGCGTAGGCAAAAATACAAATGAGTTTGCCAGTGCAATTTACCCCAACCATTGAAAATGATTCATTCCCTTTTCATTACAACCAGAAAAACAACTCAAATATCTAGGTTCTTGTGCTTACTGTTCCTCACTAAACTGCTTTCCAATTTTGCCAAATTTTCCTCTGTGAACTTTAAATTATTCACCTGTAAAATGTGCATCTCTGCAGTGCTTCCTTTAACATTATAGTTCTATAGATAAGGAAAGTATATCTGACTAATGGGTATCATCTTACCTAACGTGATTTAACTGCTAAATTACAAAAATATATCTATAAAGTGCTTTTTACCAATAACAATTCCTCAAGGCATTATAAAGAAGCAATAGATCTTACATTGGTAGCATAAATCTCAAACAACGATATATATTATTTTTTCAGCCAACTAGATGTTGTTTTGGTGTTTCTGAAGGCAATGACCTCTAAAAATCTTTTGCTTGGAGATCCCAATATTTATAGGTACAAATCTGCTTTCTTCTGATACTCTATTTTAATGAATTGATCTTGCTTAAAGATTTTGCCTTTGTGTCTAATGAACCCACAACTTAACCCACTTAATGGAGTCACAAGCACTGTAGTTGAAGGAAGAAGGGAAATGTGTATTCTTCATGAAGTATATGCATAAAGAATAATTCAGCAGAATTGGTCAATTTGAAAGCCCTCAAAATACTGGATTTTCTAAAAGTATATGGGTACACAGGCACTATTTGTAATAGGCAATTTTTAAATTATTCCTTAAAATTCTACACTTTACTTGAGCCAAAGTTTTTGTGTTTTACTAAATGCAAAGTAATTTAACTTTGCCCTGATTTTTAAAAAACAGATATTCCAAACTTAAAAACTGGTAAATTAGAGGGCCACTAGTGGCATTATCAAGTGATTAGTTAGAAAATTCCTTTCAAAAGTGTCAGCTCCTCGATGTAATGCTGGAAAACAAATTGAATTTTTATAGTTGATATCATGTTAATATCCAATGCAATAAAATTCTACCTAGAATTTTAATTTTTTAAAATCCAGTTTGTGATAAATCTCCTCACTCTAATTACTCACAGTTCCCCTACACATAAATGTACTGGGGAAATAAAGTCCTATATTGGAGCTTTAAGGCACTTATCTATTTCTTTGAAATGCTTCGTGTCTTTTACATTATAGGAAAACATTATGAAATATTAAGAGCTATATTTCTAGCATATTTTCTGAATTGATGAACAAAATACTACCAAAACCAAGTTCTCTGCAGCTAACACTTTAAGGTACAAAACATTTTTTTAAATTCCCGAAAAAAATGCACACAGCTTCCAATGCAAGAGAAACAATTAGACCATCTAATCTAAAATTTTCTTTTGGAAACAATAAATGAATAAAAATTTTAAAAACAAAATAAAAAGAAGGGACAGCAATTCGGGTACCTTTCTCCTAACAAAGATGGCAAATCCTAGAGGCTGCATCAAAACAAAAACTTGGGGCTCTGAAAGCAGCCCCCATCGCGTGTGAAAGTACAGGGTTAAGAAAAAGACCTAGAAATAAATTGAGCTCTGCACGCGCCTGCCTCTCGCCTCGGGAGCACGCACCTCCCAGCCCCGCTCTCAGCAGCTCTCACTATTTAAAGCCGGATCTGGTGTTTAAATGGAGAGGCGGTGACGTAGGCCTGAAAAGCACCTTCCCATCCTGGCAGAGTCTATATTAGAGAGCGGCAATGGCTCTATATAAACAGGGCAGCCAAAGGGAGGAGGACCACAAGGCTCAGGGACTGAAAAGCAGGGTAAGCGGCCGCAGCCATGATGGATCGACCCGAGTCGCCAACGGTACGGTGTCGGGCGGCCGCGGGCTTGGATGCGGCATTGGGACCGGACAAAAACGTGTTTTATTGTCATAATAAAAATAAGAGTTGGGTGGACTAGTGATCACATTGCATTGGTGATTGAAAAGGTTATTTATGTGACTGCTTTTTGCAAACCTACGTGATCGCAAGTAACCAAAAAGGGACAAACTGGAAGAAGTAGGCAAATTTCAAGGCGAAAGCAGGGGCACTTTGACCACTGTAGGCTTTTTTGGTTTGTTTTGGTGCTTCTGCTAGTCGAAGATACGATGGGGGTTTTCCTTCCCCTTCGCCATTTTACCCTTTCGGAAGGAACTGAGGTAAGTGCTTTTCAACCTTCGTCCTTTTTAAAAAAAACATAAAATGGCCACAGTGAAGGTTCCCAAAGCACAACCGCCAGGAAAATCCCAAAGTAACCCCTAAAGTAACCATTAACCTTCCACCGCATTAAAGTGGATTATGGTGGGTCTTGGGGATTCGCCCAATTCCCCAGACACGGTTTTTGTTCTGAGGCTGCTCGGGGAGTCCACGCCGAGTCAGCGCGGACTGGCCCCTCCGGGGGAAGCGGCGGCTTCCCGCCCACCCTCCCTCCCGCCGGGATTTGGGGCCGGGGCCGGGGCCGGAGCCGCGCGCCCTCCCGGGCCCAACCGCCTCTGCGGCCCGGACCGTCCCGCGGCGGCCCCAGGCCCCGCCGGCGCCCCCGCCCTCCCCGCGGCCCGAGCCCTCGGCGCCCCCCCGCGCCCGCCGCCCGGCCCGGTCCGCCCGAGGCGGGAAGCGGCGGCCGCGCGGGCGGCAAAAGAGTGGAGGCCGGGAGTCGCCGCCGTCCCCGCCCCCGCCCGGTCCGGCCGTTGCTGCCGCCTGAACGAAGCCCCCGCCGGCCACCGAACCACGTCCTTACCACGGTGTTTGTATTTGCCGAGTTCGCCATTTCCACACACAACACAAACAAGAGGGGGCAACCCCGAGAAAAGATTAAAAACAAAACCAAAAAAAAAACAAAAAACACCTGGAGGGTGACACAAGTCACCGCAAGATTGGGGGGGGGGATTAAACAAAATCGATCCTGAAGGAGTAGGGGGAGCAGTGAGAGGAGGAGGGGGGCACTCCTCCCGCAGCTAAAAACCTCGAGAATCGCCTTAAAAAAAAAAAAAAAAAAAAAGCCACGACCCTTCAGGGGTCCGGGGGGCGTTGCCCGCTCCCCACCCCGCACCAAGGAGGGAAACCACCACCGGTCGCCGCTCCCCGCGCCGCCGCTGCTGCCACCGGCTGCAGCTCCAGCCGTCCGGTCCGCCCGCTTCTTCCCTTTATATAGCGAGCCAACAAGCAGCGCGAGCCGCCGCCGCCGCCGCTGCCGCCGAGAGACAGGGCGGAGGGGGAGGGAGGGGCGGAAAGGGCGGGGGCAGAGGTGGGCGGGGCTGAGCGCGAGACACCGCGAGAGCCGCGTGCGCAGGCGCGCCGGGGCGGAGGCCGTCGCGAGCCGTGTCGTCACGCGCAGTGGATGGTGCTGGGCGGGCGGAGCCCGGAGATTAGAGTAGTGAAGGCGGGCCTCCGCCTCCCCAAGTCTCGCGTGACCACGTGATTGGCAGCCAGGCGGAAGTCTCCGGCAGTTCTTTGCAATGAGGAACTTTGCAAAGCACTGGTGGAAAAGGCGCGAGTTCTACTGTCACTCGAATCCAAAGCTAGCTGGGGCCGCCGCCTGTCAGACGTTTCCGCGGTCCCGCCCTGGAGGAGTTAGGAAATGTGGGAGAGGCTGTGGCGACTGCCTCGCTAGGAATGGCCGCGGAAGGGTAGTCACGTGTCGTGGCTTCCGGCCCTTGGCGCCTTCGGATTCAGGACAGTTTTAAATGCGGAGTCATCTCTCGGTTTGTCAGTTAGACTCAGACTGGTAGCTTCTCGGTGTTTGCGCTTCGAGAGCGGGCCTTTAGCTCATGGGGTTGAGTTCGTGTTTCTAAAGGAGATAAAAGTTGATTTGGGCCCAGTATTTTCACAGTCCTGAATTAGTAACGCCTGAACAATTTGTCTCCACGCTGAGTCCGGCTACGAAGTCTCAGGCTTCAGTTCCCCCAAGGTTCAGCCTCCACTAGCCCACGTACTTAAAAGTGACTCCTCACCGTGGTGGAAATGTCAAAAAGAAACTCCAATCCCTGGATTATAACAGCACGGTAACTTTTCCTGGTTTCTAAAAATATTGCTAAAATACTGTGACTCCATGGCCAGCATGTAGTGACAAATCACATCTGAAATATATGGCCTTAACCCACGGATTCACATGGCCTCAAGCTGCGAGAGAGAGCAAGAATATGTCTGTGTCTTGAAGTGCAATTCAATAGGCGTTTGACCTGCACCGGCCAAGCAAATTCTGCCTTTATGTCAACATTGCAAGCAGAACAGAGAATGCTCTGTTTAGAAGGCAGAACTCCTATAATACCTAATTTTCTTCTTCCTAGGAATTTTGAGAGACTTGGAATGTAGTGTGAACGAGTGAGGGAGTTTGTCCTCAAAAGGCAAAGCAAAACAAAATGTTAAAGTTGTATGCTGTTGAAACCATATTCGAAGAATATCAAAGGCATCCTACCAGAGAGAGGAAAAGATGCAGCCCGCTAGGACCTGAAGGAAGGAATTAGAGCAGAGGCCCTTAATACTTTAAAAATGGGAGTGAATGGGTGTGGGGAGTATCTCTTAACCTTGAGATTTCTTTTCACAGCAACTCCATTCTCTATATTTAGGTGCTTAGCAATTCCCTGCACAGCTGCGTGGTCTGGAGCACTCTTAAAGAAAAAAAAATGACAAGAAATCAGTGTTCTTTGTATTTTGTATAGAATTATGATTCCATCAACATTTGTAATTCATTTAATATTCAGGGGCCAATTAGCCCCCAAAAGTATATTAAATAATACTGCTGGTAAGTTTCATTGCATATTATTTTATGAAGACTTCTTACTACCTCTTTATATACATAGTCATAACAGTGAGTACATGGAATCCCTTACCTGTCACCGAGTTTTCTTCCCTACTACTTCGTATTCTTAACTAAATGGTCAAGTGTTTTGTCATCAATTAAGGTTAAGACCACTGCAGACAGGACGTGGAAGAAAATCTGTAACATGTGCTTTCCACAGAATAAATCGTCTCTAAGGGGATTGATGAGATGCATGCTCTGATGGGTTTGACTTGTGAAATAATGGAATACAGTTATTGGATAAAAGGCGGAAAACTCAGTCCTGGCTTCCTTAAGACCTTCAGACTAACCGGAGGCTCTGAGTTGGCCTCTCTCTTTATACCTTCTAGATTGCAACAATGCTTAAACATTTGGTTAATATTTACCCAGGTCCCTTCCCAGGCATTTAAGTAGCCATTATGGATTCCATTCAAATATATTGGTTTTCCAATCCCTCTTTTAGCTGTTATATACCTTCAATTGCTATATATATGTGTGGCAGCCAATTTAGTTTTAGAAAGAATTTTCTGATCTTCTCCAAAATTGTGCGACTGAATATTTGGAAGCTACAGCTCTTTAATTCACAAAACTGAAAATGTGTGAGCAGAAAACTTCTCCCATGTAAGACTAGATTTCGCATCATATAAATCTTTATCTCAATTTTTCATTCTTTGTGCCCTAAAGCTTGAATAACAACTTTGTGCCATAAGAAACATTTATGCTTGATTTTGGATTTGTGAACTCATATTTTTTTTCCTTCTGCCTCAGCCTCCCAAGTAGCTGGGACTACAGGCATGCACCACCATGCCCAGCTAGTTTTTTCTATATGTATATTTTTAGTTGTCCAGCTAATTTCTTTCTATTTTTAGTAGAGACAGGGTCTCGCTCTTGCTCAGGCTGGTCTAGAACTCCTGACCTCCAGCAATCCTCCTGCCTCTGCCTCCCAGAGTGCTAGGATTACAGGCGTGAGCCACCACACCTGGCCTGTGAACTCATACTTTGTTAACAGCCATGTATTTAGACAAATAGATACATAATAGTGCTCTCTTTTCTTTGCGATGAATGTCTTTTTTCACTTCACAGTGTTTTATATTAGAGGATAAAAAATTGCTTTCTTTTAATATTAATATGCAGCTTAAACACTGAACTACAAAACAAGAAAAAAAATCAATGAGTAAATTTTGATATACCATAGACAAAATTACACCAAGCCTTTTATGTCCAAACAATAAAATGTTTTACTGTCCAAATGACTATTTTAGCAACAATACCAAGAAAGAAGAAAGTCTAAAAATACTGATCACAGAAATTGACTTAAGCTAAAATCTCATAACTTCCCTTCAGCCTTCATTTTCTTAAATAGGAAAGGAAGGAAGAAAGGGAGGGAAGAAAGAAAAAGAAAGATAGAAAGCTAATTTTGAGGCATATTTAGGTATCACAGTCTTTGTATGCTCAGTAGTATTGGGCAGTTTTGGAGGATACGAAAGTGAAGAGGAAAGATCTTACACCTCAAGTTTACTAATTCTAATGAAAGTCCCCCTTGTAAAGTATAATGCATAATCACAGCATTCATTTAAGTTATTGAAAACACATGTATTTCAGTCCTAGGCACCCCCCCCCATTATATATTCAGATGTCACCCATTTTTTAGGCCTTCACAAAATAATTGCCAATTTCCACATGCGCTAATTTTTTGTGTGTCGGCTATAAGAAGGAATTGCTAACTATACTGATAAGGAAAACCCCCATCTATTAGCACAGCAGCCACCTGAGACCCCGCCACCCCTCAGGGAAGACCCACGTCAGCATAATACTAACCTAACACCTGACCCATCAACTAATCTATTACCTGGCACATCTGCATAACACTAAATCTATTAACTAGCACATCAGCATAACACTAAACCTATTACCTAGTGCATCAACATAATACTAACCTATTACCTGGCAGGCATTGGTCACCTGAGACCCTTGGATCACCCCAACTTAATAAAAGTGGGAAAAATTGGGTAGACGGGGCTCAGAATTTGGTGGCGAGACCCCTCTGAGCCTGCTGGCGAATAAACCTTGATTCTCTGACTCTCCATGTGCTGCTCGGGTTGTCCTCGGGACCACTCGCTGTAACACTTGCTGTAACAATACAAATTATCTTCTATACGTGTGAGGAGGAGATTTTAAAAATCTTTTTCTAGTGTTCTTTTCCTTTCTTCTAACTTAAGAGTTTGAAATTGCTACTTCATGTCTTAAAACAGCAACTAACTTGTAATTATAGTCTGGCTACCAAATTTTAAGCCAGTTTATGATGGCTTAGCAAACATAAATTAACTTAGTGAATTAACTTAATATGGAGTTTTGGTGGAATCAGGCTTGACTGCCACTAATCTACTGTGTGACCTTCTGCCATAACTAATTCTCTCTATGTCAATAAGTCACCACCACCCTATGGTCAAATAATCACCACCACCCTATGGTGACGGGGAAGATCAAAGGTACTAGAAAGTGCTTTGACAAGTATTTGGTGGATGTTTCTATTATTAATATTAATGTTAACTGTATAACAGCCACATCAATATCATCAAAGCAGGGGAAAGCTGTTTTTAATTCACTTTGTAGAACACTACTATTAGATTTTAATAATGATACTAATGGTCATCGATTAATTTATCCACAAGAAGTTTAGCCAAATTTTGATATCTCAAGTGGTGAGTATACAGTATAATTTTTGTATGTAAATATAATGTTAAGTGGAAAAAGCAAGGTATAGATGAGTGTTCTTTTTATGCCTCCATTTATGAAAAGAAGAAATATAAAAATGTGTATAATTCACTTGCTTACATTAAAAAAAAAAAGGAAAGATAAACCATAACTACCAAAAAAAAAAAGGTTCCCGGTAAGGACAGGGAGAGAATTGTGTGGAGAGAACAGGGAAAAAAAACTAGACTTATTGAAATATACTTTATTTTTTATTTTATTTATTTTACTTATTTTTTTAGAGACAGTGTCTTGCTATGTTGCCCGTGTTGGTCTGGAACTCCTGGGCTCAATCAATCCTTCCACCTCAGCCTCCCAAGTAACTGGGACTACAGGTGTGTGCCATCATGCCCAGAAATACTTTAGTTTTTAGATTTGACTCTGAAAACACATAAATATTTTACTTAGTTATAAAATGAATTAACATTTGAAATAATAACCGCAGGGTGAGTGTAAGGACCCACTGGACCTACTGTGCTAAACCTCCCTAAAGCTAAAACTTTAGGACCTGAGCTAAAAATCCATTGATCTTATTGACTGAGGCCAAGAGTGGAAAAAAGAAAAAAAATTAAAAAAATAAAAAAAAACAGAGAGAAAAAAAAAAGAAAAATCCATTGATCGCTTGAACTCCACTAGCCCCTACACTGGCTGGAGGGCCACAGTGATGTTTTGGGTCTCCTGGAATCATTGTCAGTTCAGAGCCAGTATCCAGTAGCACCTGAAGGTTCAGTTTATTTTGTTCCCCAATGCACAGTTACCCTGGTAAAAGGCCATAGGTCCCTTTGGGGAAGCCTGGGAGAAAGTTCAACAGTGTATTTCATCCCACAACTCAGAATAGTGCACAATTTAAAACTGATGCAGGAGGCTGAGGCAGGAGGATCGCTTGAGCCTAGGAATATGAGGTTGCCATGAGCTAGGCCGATACCATGGCACTCTAGCCTGCCGACAGACCAAGACTCTGTCTCAAAAAATGGAAGGAGGCCGGGCGCGGTGGCTCAGGCCTGTAATCCGAGCACTCTGGGAGGCCAAGTTGGGCGGATCGTTTGAGCTCAGGAGTTCGAGACCAGCCTGAGCAAGAGTGAGATCCCATCTCTATTAAAAATAGAAAGAAATTAACTGGACAACTAAAAATATATAGAAAAAAAAAATTAGCCGGGCATGGTGGCGCATGCCTGTAGT
>JAQIFY010001958.1:0-13748 GCA_028533085.1 Varecia variegata | reverse complement strand
TATTACTTTTATTCTGCTGTGATCTGAGAAGATGCATGGTATAATTTCTATTTTTTTAAATTTTTTAAGGCATGCTTTATGTCCTAGGATATGGTCAATCTTAGACAATGTCCCATGAGCTGATGAGAAAAACGTATATTCAGTGAATTTTGGGTAGAATGTCCTGTAGATGTCAGTCAGGCCCATTTGTTCTAGCATTCTATTTAAGTCCATTATTTCTTTGTTTATTTTCTGTTTGGAGGATCTATCCTGTGCTGTCAGTGGCGTGTTAAAGTCTCCGGCTATTATAGTATTCTTATCTATCATTTGGTTCAGATCAAGTAGGGTTTGCTTTATGAATCTGGGTGCACCTATGTTGGGTGCATATATATTAAGAATAGTTATGTCTTCTTGTTGAATTGTACCCTTCACCAGTATATAATAATCTTCTTTGTCTTTCATTACTTTTGTTGATTTAAAAGCTAAGCTGTCGGAGATTAAAACTGCCACACCAGCTTTCTTTTGACTTCCATTAGCTTGAAATAACGTTTTCCACCCTTTTATTTTCTGTCTAAATGCATCCTTGCATGTTAGATGAGTTTCCTGAAGACAGCACATACTTGGCTTGTGTTTTTTTATCCATTGGGCCAGTCTATGTCTCTTGAGTGGGGAATTCAAGCCATTCACATTTAATGAGAGAATTTTTCTCTCTTGAGCCATTGTGATTACTGTGTTTTGATCTTTGTCTCTTGGGTAGTTTTACATTTGTGGGTCTTTCTTGTGCTGAACCGTGTATAACTCTGTTTTGAGTAGTTCTTGGAGAGCTGGTCTTGTCTTGGTGAATTCTCTGAGTATTTGTTTATATGAGAATGTCTTAATTTCTCCTTCGTATACAAAATTTAGGTTGGCTGGGTACAAGATTCTAGGCTGGGCATTATTCTGTTTCAGAAGAGTGAGAATGGGGCCCCAATCTCTTCTTGCTTGTAAGGTTTCAGTTGAGAAATCTGGCGTGATTCAGATGGGTTTTCCAAAATATGTTACTTGTTTCTTTCTCCTCACAGCTCGAAGAAGGGCCTCTTTAGTGGATGTTTTGGTCAGTCTGATGACTACATGACGTGGTGTCTTCCTATTTGATATGAATCTCCCAGGGGTTCTTTGAGCTTCTTGAACCTGTATATCTAGGGTTTTGCAAGGCCTGGGAAATTTTCCTAAATTATATCTTCAAATAGGTTATCCAACCCTTGCTTATTGTCTTCTTCATCTTCAGGAATGCCGATAACTGTCACATTAGGTTTCTTCACATAATCTCACATTTCTTGTAGACTCTGGTCTTTTCTCTTATTTCTTTGCTCTATCTCTGGGACTGACTTATTTAATTGGAAAGTGTGATCTTTGATCTCTGAGATTCTTTCTTCTGTTTTATCCACCCTACTCTTGAGACTTTCCACTGTGTTTTGCACCTCCTTGAATAAATTCTTCATTTCCAGGAGTTCAGTTTGATTTTTCTTCAATAGTTCTATTTCTTTAGTAAATTTTTCTTCCAAGTCCTGGATTTTCTTTGTGGTTTCTTTGTGATAGTTGTTCATTATTTCTTGCATAATATTCAGCTTATTCATGATCCATGTTTGAAATTCTTCCTGAGACATGTTGCTATTTTGAATCTGGTTTGTGTCAATTGGTAGAGAGCTGGTATTCCTCTTTGGGGGCAAAATTTCAGTTTGATTCTTTATACTCCCAGAGTTCTTTCGCTGTGGCCTTCCCATCTGGATCAATCATTAGATCTCTTCTTATAGCTTTAGTCTGGGTAGAGGCACGCCGTGCATGCTTTTCTTGGGCTGTGTAGCAGCCTAGATGTGCTACTTCCTTCACCACTAGGGGGAGCCTGTTGTGTGTTATTTAGGATTGTACTACCTCAGCTGGGGGGCTGCTTCTGATGGGTCCAGCCCCAGAGAATTAATTTGACCTAATACAGGTTTGATGAATTAAATCACTAGGTTCTGCTGGTTGCTACTGAAAGCTTCTTTTTCTTGTGTCTTCCTTTCTGAAGATGGTTTCTGCCTCTCTTCGAGTGAAAGACAGTGGCTGGGGGGAAGGGGTGGAGCCCTCACTCGCCCAGGGCCCCCGCTGCTGCAGCTCCTGCAGGCACACACCTGGCCTGCTCCTATGACCCCGTGGTCCACACACCCCTTTGTTGCAAATGGGGAAGCACTCAGCGTTCATGCAAAGGCAGAGCTCCCAGTGGGGGTCCACGGACCAGGGGAGGGAGCCACCCAGGGAGCCGTCGGGCACCCAATCACTCCGCAGCAGCAAGGTTGTGGACCCCAAGATGGCGACTGCCCATCCGCAGATTGCCAGTGCTGGGGGTGAATGTTCAGGGTCTGGCAGGCGCCAGAGCTGGGGTTCTGGCCAGCCCAGGAGCCCACAGTAGCTCCCCGGCTATAGAGCGGCCGAGGGACAGCTTTAATTCCGCGTCTGTTCACTGTATTTCGACTTAGAGCAGTTCCAACCCTCCCCCCGCCAAGCGCTGACAGGGCGCAAAGGTCCTGCAGTCCAAACATTTTCCCCACTAATACCTCCTCTCCACAGAGCCCCACCTCTCTCACAGCAATTCTGCACCGGCTTCAGGCAGATCCCTAATTGCGTGGGTGTGGAGGACAGTGGGGAAACAAGCCGCTTTCCTGTGGGGCTGAACCCACCTCACTCGCTGGTGAGGTGGGTACAGCCCTCCCGCACACCGCTCTCTATTGTCCCGCACTCTCCAGATTTTCACGGATTCCCGTTCACCTCAGATTTTTCTTATTCTCTATGTCCCATGTTGATTCTCCGTGGATTCACAATGTTGTTCTTGCGGGAGAGCGATCCTCTAGCATTGTGTCGACCTGTATTTCTTAAAATTCATATGTTGAATTCCCACCTTCCAGTACCTCAGAATATGTCTTTATTTGGAAACAGGGTCTTTACAGAGGTAGTCATATTAAAAGGAGATCCAATATGACCTGTGTCCTTAGGAAAACAGGAAGTTTGGACAGACAGAAATGCATGGAAGGAAGATGATATGAAAACATATACTGGGAAGACAGCCATCTCCAAGCCAAGGAGAGAGGCCTGAAACAGAACCTACTCTCTCAGCCAATTTATACTCTTGAGTGCACCTGTAAGAAACACAGTAGAGGGATGAGGTGGGAGTGGTTGTTTTTACTATTATTATTATTACTTTGAGGAAGTGGTAGGAAGGATGTTCAGGGGGGGTTGTCTGGAGATGGTGACAGCTCGGCTGTAGATTTCTGGATATACAGAAGATTAACTGGTGATTAGGGATGGGGTATGGGAGAATAGTATTCAAGGTAGAGGAGACAACTTGCATAATGTGAGGAGTGGGGGAGCAAGAGGATTGAATGCCCATGGGGCTCATTGCTCCTACCTTTAGCCAGACACTGCACACTCCTGGCTCTGAATCGACCCTCCTGAGCATCCTTTCTCTCTCTCACTACTCATATTAAGCACCCCTCAAGGTTTAGTTCCTAGCCCAGTGATATTCTCTTTTTACTACTTTTGAGGACTGTTCAAAAAAGAAACATCATCCCTACAGGGACTCTCACGTATAAATCTGTAGCTGTGACATGTCCTCTCCTCTTGAGTGTCAAGTTTTGTCTCCAGCATTTACATTTGCTTCAGCTGAGGTTCAAGATATCAGAACTACACCTTTCACCTTTCCCCCAAAATTGTTGCCCAGATTCTGTATTTTTTTGTATTCCCATCATCAATCGGTGACCTGATCCTAAAACCTGGATTCATCTCTAACTTCTCCTGCTACCCAACACCTTGTTAGGATTCAGGGCCAGATTGACAATGTTATTCTCTACATCCCCATTTGTTCCTTTTTCTTGAAGTTCTGAGCAACCTTTGCCTGTCTCCACTCGGCAAGTGTCTCTCTCCTATTTTACAAGCCTTGTGAAAAACTACTGACAGTGACTGAAATTATACCTGTAAAGTCCTTCCACACAGGGATCATCGTTAGGCCAGACTGAGGGCTTACATTCTTAGTAAAAAAGGCAGGTCATCTCCTGCTACATCTTGGTGAATCTGGGGCTGCAATTCCCTCCTTAAGCTGTCTACTCCATCCTTTCCAATTAGAAGAATATCATCTTGCCTGGATAACACAATATAAAATTAGTGGTTGGAACTTTTCCTAATAATCCATGAACATGACACCTTTTGTCCTCATTCTTTATTCCTATAGAAATGTTTGCAGTCATTGACACTGTGTCCATCCTCTTCTTGATATGACCTCGTGCTTGTTTATATGACCCCCTTCTCTTCTGATTTTCTTTTTCTCTCTGACATCAATTCTCTTTCAGACTCTGCTGAAGAATCCTCTTTTTCTGCTAACACTTTAAAAGTTTCTATTTTCTAAACTTCATCCCTGGGTTCACTTGTCTTTTTCATTCTTCAGGCTTTACCAGGATCTTTTCATCCATTTGCCAACAAATGCACACATCTGAATTGTGCAGCTCTGATCTTTCTTCTAGAGATTCAGCTCCCTCTTTGAGATCTGTGTTTGGATCATCTCACAGATCTCTTACCCTCAATCTACCACAGATCAATAGGGATCTGTTTACCTATTTCTTCTTCTGGGAGGGACTTACATTGTTCTTAGAGTTGGGAAAATCTATGGCAAATTTGCTGCCTGAGATGTTAAAGTGATTCATATCTGTCCCAATTTTGTTTCTGTCCCCCATATTTAAGGTAGATTAAAAGATAGGACTTAACAAATCTCAGAATAGGCAGAGAAGGATTACAAGCATTCACACTAGACTTCAATATTTACTCGCTTAGTTAACAAACATGAACTAAGTACTGATCTTGTGATAGGGATGACTGTCATCACTTGGGATGCACAGTCCAAGGCATCATCCCTAATGCTTATGGAGCTCAGAGCATAGCATACTATGACATTTTACTTAAATTATTGTGATGGTTAATTTTATGTGTCAACTTGACTAGGCCACAGGATGCAATGAAGGTGTTTCTGGATGAGAATAACATTTGGATCAGTAGACTGAGTAGAGCAGACTGCCCTCCATACTGTGGGTGGGTTTCATCCATTCATTTGAAGACTAAGTGGGAATGCTTTATGCCTGACTACTTATGCTACAACTTGAGTCTTTTCTGGTCTTTGGACTTGGACTGAAACATTGGCTCTTTTTGAGTCTTGAATTTGTCAGCTTTCAGATTGGAATTGACACCATCAGCTCTCCTGGTCCTTAGTCCTCCAGGACTAAGACTGAGACTACATATCAGCTTTCCTTGAGCAACTGGAGTTGCTTGTATCAGCAGATTTTTCCTTTAAATTCCTGAGCATCATTTCATAATATAGATGTACCATATTCTGGTTATCCTTTCTCCCATTGAAGGCATTTGTGTTGTTTATGATTTATGGTGATTATGAGTAAAGGTGCTGCTAAACATTTATGTACAGTTTTTTGCATGAACATAATTCACTTGGGTGAATGCTTTGGGTGAATATAATAGGGGTGGATTGCTGGCTCATATGGTGATTTTATGTTTAAGAAACTGCCAATTTACTTTCAAAGAGGTTGTACTATTTTGTATCCCCATCAGCAATGGATGAGAGATCCAGTTGTTCTGCATCCTTGCCAGCACCTGGCATTGCTTAGTTGTAGTTGCTTTCCCATTCTAGCAGATGTGTAGTGGTATCTCACCATGGGTTTAATTTGTATTTCCTTAATGGCATCTTTTCATGTGTTTATTTGTCATCTATATATCTTCTTTATTGAGTTTCTGTTCACATCGTTGCCCTTTAATTTTTAAAATTGAGTTGTAAGAATTCTTTATATATTCTAGATAAAAGTCCTTTGTCAGATATATGATTGGGAAATATTTTTCGAGTCTGTAGCTTGTCATCTAATTCTCTTAATGATGAATTTCTCAGAGCAAACATTTTTCTTTTTCAGGTTTAATAAATCTCTATTCATCCATTCTTTCTTTATACATCATACTGCTAGTGTCATATCTAAGAACTCTTCACCAAGCCTTAGGTCCCAAACATTCCTCCTATAATTTCTTATAAAAGTTTTTATAGTTTTGATTTTTACATATAAGTCCATGTATAATTTTAGTTAATTTTGTATAAGGTGTAAGGTTTCGGTTGAGGGTTTTTTTTTTTTTTGTATGGATGTTTAATCGTTACAACATTTGTTGGAAAATCTGTCCTTTCTCCATTAATTTGCCTGTGTAACTTTGTCAAAAACCCATTCTCCATATGCATGTATCTATGTCTGGACTCTGTTCTCCTTTGTAATTTTTGTATAGCTAGTAATACCAGTCTGGAGGTGGGTCTTAATGACTAGTGAAGAGTGAGCTGCTCCTGGTCCACCAGAGGATGGCTTAAATGATGGAACTGATTCTCATTGGATGGAGAGTTCTTTATTCTGATGGGGGGCTTGGGATCTGAACTAAAGGGGGATTTAGGAGGAGAAGTTCTGTTGGCGTGGTGGTAGTGAAGTATGAGGGACCAAATTCTTTGCTTCATGCCTGCATCCAAGTATATGACTGCTTTTTGAGCATGCAGATGTGTCAGGGAAAACTCTCTTTAGGAAGATGCTGAAAATAACTTTAAAAGGAGGTGAATCTGGAAGTGGTGGCTCACACCTGTAATTCCAGCACTTTGGGAAGCTGAGGCAGGAGGATCACTTGAGGCCAAGAGTTTGAGACAAGCTTGAGACCCTGTCTCCTTTAGGAGATGATCAGACCATGAGGGCTCTGCTCTAATGAATTGAATATGGAATTACTGCCCTCATAAAAGAGCTCTGGGGAACTAGCTGGCTCCTCCCCCTTCCACTATGGAAGGATGCAGTGACAAGGTGTCATCCTTGGAGCAGAGATCCCTCACCGGACACCACATCTGCTGGCACCTTGATGTGCACTCCCCAGGTGGCTCTGTCTGAAGAACTCAAGAACTTTGATCTCTTTATGAAAAAGACTCAAAACTCTCTTTCCTCTTCTAGAAAATGGGGATGATCACAGTACCTCTTTCACATTGTGGAGTTGATACATTTAAAGCTCCTGGCACAGTTCCTGGATCAAAAGAAAGCTTCATAAACAAGCCAGAGTTGTAAGAAGAACCCAGCTTATGCAGGGTCAGGCCCCTCTTGGTATAGCTTAAGATAATGGGTACTACCATGGTGAAGAGCAGGGAGTGTGTCCCTGGTCCTTCTGGAGGGCCTCGTGGCCCCTGCACTCATGGTCCTCTCCCTTAGCCAGTCATCTAGTTCATGCATCAAGAGGGTTCTTTGGACACTCAACGCCCAGTTTGTGGTGCTCTAGCCCCATGCTTGCCAGAGCGCAGGTGCAGGTGCAAGTGCAAGTCCTAGAAGCTGGGAGAATTGTAAAAATATTGCCCACCTGTGATGGCAAAGGCCCCAACCAATTGGAACAGCATGTGCTGCTGAGAACACCACCCAACCTACAGCATTAACACACAAAAGCCAGTCTTATGACCAAGTTCTCACTTTCCCAGTGGCAGTTTCATGGCACATGCTAACCTCAGATTGAATCAATACATAGATCCCTCTCTATGGCAAGTCTTAAAAAAAGTATGGTGTCAATTGGTGAAAGCGAATTCCTCATTGCAACTCCTGCCTGGGGAACTCACTTCAGATTTTCTTCCCTGAGTCTGGGTTGAGCAACCTGCCCTATGGCCTCCTTCCCCCACACTGCCCCTTCTTGAATGGCTTCACTCTTCCCCACTCAAAAATCCCCTCCATCCATAAAAGCTCTGGCAGATACCACCTCCCCCTTAGGCCTGATCTATCTTCTGTGATCTGTCCCTCTTTGAGCCCCAAAGACATCACATACCTCTCTTATCCCATATCCTCTCCTGCTTGGGCCATATTACACCTTGTGTTCCATGGAGGCTCCATGTATCATTCATCCCTATGTTCCTTGCAGCTCAGTTTCTGGCACAGGAAAGGAGCTCAGTAGATGTTTATAGATTTCAACTGGGAACATGCTTTCAAAAAGGAACTCTGCTGTGACCAGGCACGGTGGCTCATGCCTGTAAGGTGGGAGGATTGCTTGAGCTCAGGAATTCAAGACCAGCCTGAACAAGAGTGAGACTCTGTCTCTACTAAAAATAGAAAAAAATAGCCAGGTGTGGTGGTGCGCACCTGCAATCCCAGCTACTTGGGAGACTGAGGCAAGGAGGATTGCTTGAGCCCAGGAGCTTGAAGTTGCTGTGAGCTAGGCTGATGCCAGAGCACTCTAGCTCAGGTAACAGAGTGAGGCTCTGTTTCAGAAAAAAAAAAAAAGAAAGAAAGATAATAAATTAACTCTGCTGTTCTCATAAGCTTCTAAGCTTCCCCTGGTATGGAAATTAAATGCAGGGCTACCTAGAGGCAGAATGCATTGTGGTTGGAAATTCAACTGAATGTCCAGCAGTATGATATGAGTGTCTTCATGACTCCAGTTGGTTGTTTCTATTGGTGACCACACGGGATCCTATTGCCATTTGTAATCCTAATTATGGCTCAGCAATATACCCACATTTTTTTTTAACTCATCATATTGATCTGGGCAAAATGTAAACCTCTTCTCATGTAATGACAAAGTAAATTTCACTGAAGACATTTGTTTAAAAAAACATTATTAGTGAAAATCATATTTTACTCTGTCATTGGCAATGGTTAATTTTCATTCATCCCATCACCAAGCTTAGCAAGGTGAAAACTTTGCTAATTCTAGGCAGTTTTTGGAAATATGGAAATCTCTTTGTCCTCATTTTCCTCCTTCTGGAGTTCCCCCAGCAGAGCATGTGGTAACTATGTTCTGCTACATGATATCCTGGCAGCTTTTGCACAAAAGTGCTTCAGAGCGAATGTGATGAGTCACATGTGAAAGATGGATTACGTCCTCCATGGAAGGAGCAAAACAGCTCTGTTAGAAATGGAGATCTGTGTATGTTCATCCAACTGCACAAGGCAGTACGTTGTTCTGAGGAATGTCAACGTGAAAGGAATTGTCACCCCTCACCCATCATATACTTATCCATTCCCATGTTAGAAATACATGCTTTATAAAGGGCAAATGTTCTATAAAATGTAAAGCACCATACAAAAGAAGATATTACATGTATGTGTAGGTAAACAGCAGGAAAAAGTTGCTTATAATGAAATGACTGGAAAGCCAATTCTAAAACAAAATTTTCAATGCATCTTAAATGTTTATGTTGCTGGGGCAATGACTTCAACAGTCTTTAACCAAGGTAAATATGCTTTACAAATACGTTGATATCTGTAAAGTGCACATAATCAAAATAGTCATTAGTTGGGAAAAGTAAATGGAGCCACGGTAAATATGAAGAGCATTTTTCCCACTGAATGTGAACTGTGCAGTAGTGAGGTGGGTTATGTGTAATGTGGTGAGGATAATTTTGTCTATTATTGGCCACATGGCATTTCCACTTGGTATTATAATTTCCTGAAATTCATCATTTAATTAAGGCTATAGATTTTGATAAAATGATTTTTTAAATGTCAAAGCCTATAATCTTTACACTGAAAAAGAAAATTGCTTGGTGCATACACATGGATGAGAGGCTCAAGACACCTCAGGGATTCACCTTGGAGTCACGTGTAGATGGGGTCTGTTTGTGTCTTTGAACTGAACTTCAGTTAGTGCCTTTCTGTTGAGACTTCAGAGGATATTGAAATATACTTGAGTCTAAAACTTGAGTAAAACAAGAAGCTCTTCTTCTCCAGATAGGCGTGGAGGGTAAAGAAAAATGTAGGATCAATTATAATTCTAATTATTTATAACTGTGGTGTGCTAGGTTCTAACATTGTCACTGATAACATGAAAAAAATAACAAAATACACTAAATATCAATAGGCAAAAATACTTTTAATAGCACAATTTTCTTTTTTCCCTCAATACCTAAATATTAGTACCTATCAGTGATTTCAAGGAAAGATCACCAAAATAGCCTCTTTGGAATAAAAGAATATTCTTTCAAGTTGTCAGTCCATATGGTAATAAAAAAATCACAATGCTTGTTTTCTCCCTCGTTGATATGTACAATTGAGGTATTTCTCATTGCAAACTAATATTTCCATCTATCATGTGGCATTAAAGCATTTTTCATAGGAGGTACACTAATAAAGGATTACACTTCTTAGCCTTAGGCATCTCAGAGGAAGAAAAAAGTTAAAATGTTGAGCATTGTATAAAATGTCTGACTAGGCAGAATGCTTGATTTTAAGGGGTCAGGTTTATTTACTGTCAGGATGGAAATTAATAATTTGGGGGATTTTTTTCAATATGCAAGCCATGGAAAGTACATTTGGGAAGACATGGAGCAGAATAATTTTCTTCGAAAAGCACAGGACAAGGACCATGTCTCATTGGTCTTTGTATCCCTGTGCCTAGTACAGTGCTTGACACAGAATATGTGCTCATTCAAAGGTTGTTGAGTGACTTGATGGCCTTTGTGTGATGTCTTACTGCTGTCTAAAGCACCCTATTTCTGGGCTATTCCTCAAGGGCTTTGTTCTTAAGGGCTGGTGCTCTCCCAGTGGTGAGTGAATCAGAAAGAGTGACAAGGGTACTTCAAGCCAGGATAGCGCCACCACACATAGTTTTATATTGTGGGGTTGTAATTCTGGTTGGCTGGATTATAACATTACCAAAATTATACAGGAATCATTATATTATTAAAAGTAAGAATTATAGAATCATAGCATATTTTTAAAAGGTGATGTCAATTCTTCCCATTTCCTCATTCCACAGCTGAGGGAACTGTGCAATTTATCCAGAGTACCAGAAAGAATATGAGACTTAGGGCTTGATGAACCTGGATTTGAATCCTGTTCTATAATTTTGCACAGTTATTGAGTTTTATGGGCCTAATTTTCCTCACTTGTATGTGGGACCCATAATGATAGCCACCTCCTGGGACTGCTGTGTGTATTGCATCTCTGCTGGACATTTTCCCTCTGCCCCTGGAGATCTGCTCGCCACACTTCTCTACTCTCTTCACACCCCACCCCCCCAGAGGCTGCTTAGGAAGCATTATGCCAGGCTGTCTGTCTTCCACTGGGTTTGGTTGATGGGGATTCCCAAGCAGAATTGGAGGGAGGGAGGGAAGTGAGTGAGGGCTGTGGACTCATTCTCCCGGCTCCCTCTTTGTGAGGCACCTTGGGCTGGCTGAATCTCTTGGTAGAGGTCACTGCTCTCCTCAAGATAGCCATTCCCTCATGATTATTGATCTGTCCAGGTTCTAGTTACCACTCCCTGCTCTCATTCCTTTGGGTCTAGGGTGACAGCAGCTGCTACTGGAACTACTTCTGATGGTCTCCCTGTCTCTACCTGTTTGTAAATGGTCCTTTTGCAAAGAAATCTGTCAAATTATTCCAAGTTGGGTGTACCATCTGTTTCTTGTTTGACTCTGATCCTATAGACTTAGAACAGAGCCCAGCACATAGTTAGTTCTAGGTGTGTGAAATCTGTTGGTGGTAGTAGTAGCAGTGTAGTGCTAGTAGTGGATGCAGTGGAGGCAATGATACTGGTATTTTCTGAAACCACACAGCCAACCACATGCAGAGGTGGTAGGAAGTACCCACCTCTTATCCTCAACTCTTTCCCATCTTTTGCTCTTCATAATCCATGCTCAAGAGGGAAATGGATGGTTGACCTCTAAGACTTGTGTTTTGTGGCCACAGAGTGAAGCAAACCCCAAGCACATCCTCGCTTATATCTGGTGCTCTGTGGTGTTTAAACCTGTCTTAAGCAGCTAAATAGCATAATGAAAATCATTGGGAATGTGGTTGAGGTCTATTACTATAATTAAACCAGTCCCCATTTACACCACCACTTATATTAATACAAAGGCCCAGAAAACAAAAACTGACAAGGAATCCAGAAGTCCTTGGTTCTGGGCCTAGATCTGTCTCTAACTTGCAGGTGACATGGGAGAGTCACTTTCAGTGCATTCCTCCACGTGGTATGATGAAAAACATTCCTGAAAATTGAACATTTCAGAAATGGAAAATTTCAATAGAAAAAATTCATTGAACACTGATGATCTTAATTTTTTTATTATTAATTTGTTGGAAAATGTAACAGAGAATCACTGAGGTTTTCTACAGGTGTTATTTTATAAAGTCAATTGCAATATTTTCATACAAATATGCACTGAATGTGTTCCTAATATTTTAGTGAGTTTTCATTAGGTAGTAATGCATCCGTCAAGACATTTCTGGTAAACAAATTTAGAAAACAACTGTAAAAGCTAGTGAGGTAATGAAAGGCTTTTAATTTCAACAATTTTAATCAGTTTTTGACCTACCCTATTTGATGTGGTGTGCCTTTGGGTTTTTTGTTTGTTTGTTTGTTTACCATATTTTTTATAACATGACATGAGAACATGATGTTCTCACTATTAATCACAAGCAATTATCAAAAAAATACTTTAGAAGTTGGTTTCTGAAAATTTAATAAATGGAAATGGTAATCACTTGACAACATTTGGTGTTTTCTCATAAAAAAGTCTACCTTAATAAGATTTTTCTTTTGTTTTGGTAGTGTTTAGATCAGGGGTGGGGAAATTTTTCATGTTGGAAGTTTACATTAATTTAGCTGTAATCACATAAGGCCATGTTCAAGAAACTTCAATTAGATATACTTAAAAATGTACATTGTTAGGTAAACTAACTACTATGTACTTAATAATTTCAAAAAATGCAAACTATTTGTTAATTTTAAAGTTAACTAATCTTTTAATGACTTTGTCATGTCTGCTTTTTGTTGGAAAGCATTTGAATATTTGGTTGCAGCATGGAGGTCCACGGTTTCAGTTGATCCTCTAGATGGGTATCAGTCATTTGTGGCCTTAACGGCCTCTTATTTGGGTTAAGCAGGAGAACGTAGATTTTGCAGCAATAAGTGGTTGAAAAACAATAAAGCATTTATCAGGCATGAGTTGCTGAAGGCATGAGTATTCTGCTGCATTTTTCCATATTTCCATTGGATCTTTCTTAGCATCAAACAATGACTTTACAATGTCATCTACTAAGAGCTCAATCAATTCCATCTGCAGTTTTTTAGTTGCCTTAGTGATATCAACTAGGTGAGGCTGAAACGCTAATTTGAGTGCGATGTTACGATTCTCAAAGTCAGTGAAACTTTCATTGTATTCTCCAATTAATAGGTCTATAACAGCTGCACATTCTTTGAATGATTTGGCATATATCACCCTGCTCATCAATGACCTTTGCTAACTGGGGGAAATGTTCATCTGTAATTTCCTTTTGAGGAAGAAATGTTCTGAAATGGGATAGTTTAAAATGCTTGGATTTTTTTTTTGCCACATATTATAGACTTAGTTTTACTTTGCAAATAAATATTCAAGTCATTTTGATTGGACATGATATCACACAGAAATGCTGCATTCCTATACAAATCTTCTTTCATTAATTCACATTGCTGATTCTGTTCTTCATAAAATTTAACTATCTGTTCTTGCAGAGATAAAATTTTGGTTAAAACCTGCCCTGCCATTCTTATATCTTCTTTTGAGAAATTTCTATTCATGTCCTTTGCCCACTTTTTGATAGGGTTGTTTGATTTTTTCTTACTGATTTTGCTGAGTTCTAAATAGATTCTTGTTATCAGTCCTTTATCTGATGTGTAGTATGCGAAAATTTTTTCCCATTCTGTGGGTTGTCTGTTAATTCTCGTGATTGTTTCTTTGG
>JAQIFY010001957.1:0-13750 GCA_028533085.1 Varecia variegata | reverse complement strand
TGTCCCATCCCCCTCAGTAAGGCTCATAATGCCCTTGGCTGGACAGAAAGCGGTGGCCAGGGCTGGTGGGGTGCCTGGCACAGAGTCAGCGCCCGGGAACCCTGAGCTCTCCGTCTGCGCGTCAGCAGCGCCAGACAGGGGGCGGCGCTGGAGGCAGGGAGGCGGGCGGGGCTGACTCCCCATCCGAGTGAGGGCTCAGCCAGGCCATGGCATAGAGGATAAGGGAGGGGAGTGAACCCCAGAGGTGCTCTGCTCTCCTGGAGAGTGAGAGAGTGTGGATGGTTCCCTGGACATCCTCTCACTTCCAAGGATGGTGGCCATGTGGCCTCGGCCCTGGGCAACACCCATTCCCAGCAGCCTTGCAGGAGGCAAGGCCTGCCAGACGCAGGGCAGAGCCCACTGCCTGTGCTCCCGGGGCCCCCAGCTCTGCCCAGGGCCTGATGTCCCCCAGCTGCAGTCCCTGCACCCCACTGCCCCAGCCCCAGACCCATCAGCCCTGTCTGCCCTGTTCACTTCAGCAGGGCCTGGCATTTTCAGGTGGCCAGTCCTGCTCTTTGGCGACATGACCTCTGTCTTACAAGTGCTTTGGCAGAGCCTGGCTCTCCACCGAGATGGAGTGCTCCTCAGGACTCCTCCCTTCAGCACCCCAAGTCCGCTTGGGAGCCTGTGCTCCACCCTGCCCGTCATCTCTGCCAAAGTGTCCTCTTCAGAGGAGTGGACATGCCCCCACCCTCAAACACACACTGTGTCTTCCTTGGGGAAATGCCAGCTTGAGCAGATCCAGGCACATTTCTGGAGCCTCTCAAGGGAAACTAGAGAGAGAAATCTACTCTGGGGGCATCGTCACACCCCTGCAAGTAACCGAGCCTCAGCAGCCTCAGCTTCTCCATCTGGAAGAAGGAATAATAATGGTGAGGGGTGTTGTCCCTCCAGGCTCACAGGGGAGTGGCTGGTGGGTGTGCAAGAGAGCCTTGCCACCTCATCGCCTGCGTCAGCCCGAGCCGGGGGCAGGAGCCTCATTCTCCGGCTCTCCTGCCGTCCCCGGCTCCCACTTCCCCCTCCACCCCCCAGCCCCTGCACACGCCCTCTTGCTCTTCCTGCATCCTGATCCAGCTGGGGGCAAAGGCAGGCGTAGCTCTCTCTGCCTGCCCAGTCCAGCCTGCTGCAGCCCTGCGATGGGGCCTCCTGGGTGTGACCTTGAAGCAGCCTCCGTCCTCCCCAGGCCTCTGCAATGTCCCCGGGTGGGGCACGAAGGCTGGCAGGCAGTGGAGGTCCCCCGTTTCTCCTCCTTCTCTTCAACCCTGTTCTTCCCCCTCCCTTCTCCCCCTTCCTGTCCTCCTCCTCCAGCTCTGTGCTCTGCGCTTCCTCGGGGAATGACTCACACATTTGCCTCCCACCTGCGCTGCCAGCTTCCCAAACCTTCATCCACAGGCCGGCGGCGTGAGCAGACTCCAGCTCAGAGGTGGCCAGGCAGTGGCAGCAGCGGGTGGCCCCCCGTGGGGCAGAGGAGCTCTCCTGGCAGCCCAAAGGCTGGGAGATTCCTGGCTCTCCCGGGTGTGGAGAAGATCCAGTTCTGCCTTCGATCTGCACTCACTCTCTGACCTTGGGCTGGAGCCCTTCCTTCCTCGCCCCTTCCCCGTATGGGGTGCCCCCAGCTGGACCAGGGCCAGGACGCTTTTGCTGGCATTCCCCCACACCCCCTTTTGAATTGAATGCCCCTTTTTATTATATATTGACAAACTATGGTTGTGTATATTCCTGGGGTACAAACTGATGTTATAATCTCTGGACACAGTGTGGAGTGACCAACGCAAGCTAATGACACATGGACAAAATGAGCCATGTCAGATGCTCCCTTACAACTCGGGGGTGTGGGGTGCGTGGGGCACCAGTGGACACGGGAGGGCTGCACAGCACGGCCCCAGCCCCTGCTCCTATGTACCGCACCCCCAACTCCAGGCCTCTGATTCAGGAGAAATTAAACCCAGCCTGGAGCATGTGACCCACGCCTCAGCCAATCATGGGATCACACTCTCATGGCCATGGGGATTGGTGAAGAGATGGGCACATGACCCAGTGAGAGCCAATGAGAGGTGAGGAACTTTGGTGGCCTGGGGGGAAGAGGCCACCCCTGGCTCCCCAGAATTTGGGCTGGAGCCTTTCCCTGCAGAGCAGGTGGATCAGGAGTGAGGGGGTCTCACCTTCCCGGCTGGAAAACTGAGGCACATAGGACTGCATTTTAGCTACTTTTAGTTCAGCACCTGCTATTACACAGCTGCAGTTTCTTGCATGGATTTTCTCATTTAATTCTCACCAGCGGTTTTGCGGGGCAGGTCTTATTCCCCAGGCTGCAGCATGAGAAGTGCAAGGGTCGGTCTGCCTGAGCCTGGCCTCATGTCTGCTGCTTGATCCCAGCTATGCTGTGCACCTGCATCCCTGCTCCCTGGCCCTCCGCCCCTGCTGGGACACACCCCACCCCAGGCTCGGGAACGCAGCCACTTGGAGACTCCGATCTCCGCTGAACTGCCGTGCAAAGTGCTTTGGGTCTGATCCCGTGCTTATTTTTGGACTGGGATTAGATTCCATGGCAGCTCCTAGACGCCAACCAGTTTGAGAGGAAACACAGCTCTGTGATGGCCCTGGCCCTGCCAGCAGGGGCTGGGGGCTAATCTCGCTTTCTGAGCCTGTCTGCTTGGGCCTGGTGCAGAGGGGAGGGCAGCTTCTACCTCACACAGGGTATGCACGCGACAGTGTCCTGCCTCAGTCCAGAGCTTCCCAGCTGTAGATGGGAAGACGGAGGCTCCGCCAGGTGGTGTGACTTCCTTTTGGTCAAATCACAACTCAGAACCTCTCCTATGGCCTGCAGGGCCTGGGGCTCCTCTGGTGGCTTCCTCTTGGTGATATGTCCACTCCGATCTCTTTCAGACCCCTGAGAGCACCCTACTCTCTCCCTTTCTTCACCCTTGTCCCTCTCTGTGTTTGGGACACTCTTCCTTCCCTTGTTCCTGGGCTGTCCCTCCTCAGATCTCTGCTGATGTGTTCCTTCCTTGGGAGGCTGCCCCGCCCTCCAGCCCAGATGACCCTTGTCATTCTCTGCTCCCTCCCTTCCTTCCACGCGGCTTGCTGAAATGTGCCTTGTGTCCACACACTTCTTTATGGCATCAGCGCCTCTCCTGCTGCTGGGAGCTCAGATGGGTGGAGACCGTATCTGTTTTGTTCACCTCCAACTTCCCAGCAGCCCACACATAGCAGGTGCTCAATAAATGCTTATCGAACAAAGAACAAGAGCTTGAATGAAAGGGGCAGACTGAGGGTCTGAGCCTTGGTCTACGAGGCCCCAAAGCTGGTACAATCCTAGTGTCACTGTCCCCACTCTATTTATTGCAGCTACATAGGGCCTGGTGACTCCTGGGAGGAGGCTGCGCCTGGGCTTCCCAAGGCTGTTTGGGGGCTACAACAGCCCTGCACTTCCAGCACCCACCCTTGCTGTGTACCCTCTGCAAAAGGGAGACCCACAAACTGACACAGTGAATCTGAAGGCTATTGGCTGATGGAAAGCAACAGCGCAGAGCCTGGCACCAAAGGGCCCCCATTATGGGCAGCTTTTCCTCTGTCCCCATTCAGCTCACAGTGGGGGCAGAGAGGCGGCCAGTCAGCTAACTCAGGGTGAGACGGGAGGGCTCAAGCAGAGGCTGGCTGCAGGGCTGGCTGCAGAGGGCCGAGAGGGCACAGGGGGCACGGTGCTGGGTTGCAAGGCTGCGGTAGGATGGCAGAGGGACAAGGACATCAACATACTGGGCAGGAGGAACAGCCCCCAGGCTGAGAACGGTGAGGGCACAGCCTCTGTGGGTGAGGGCAGAAGGGGCTGGAGGCTGGGCGGTGGGGTCAGGGGCAGACCCAGGGGTGGGCAGGGGTAGACCGATATGCTGGGGTGGGAGATGGGGCAGCAGAAATGATTCAGGGCCAGACTGGGGTCTCCTGCCCAGAGAACGTGGCCTCTGTTTCTAGGCAACCCTGATTTTCAAGCACTGTGTGAAAGGTCTCAGGCCTGGGTGCTGGGCCAGCATCAGCTCAACCTCACGGGCTCCATGTCCGCACTGGTCAGACCTGACAATTTTCCTATTTTACTGTGCAGCACGGAGGGCGGCAAGATGAGACAAGATGGCCGGAGTATCAGCACGGCCCGAGAACTGCTGCTCGGGTTATAGGTGGGGCCTCCGAGAGACAGGTGCATTTCAGCTCAGCCATGAGGTCTCTTTTTAATAGGAGGGCAGGGAGAATGGGGGACAAAAGACAGGGGCTCAGGTCTCACTCTGCTGCCAAGCTGCCGTCTGTTCTTTGATAGGTCATGGCACTGCCCAGGCCTTGGTTTCCTCATCTGTCAACTCTGAAGGCTGGACTGGTACCTTCCAAGCCCTCTGGGGGCCCCCCAGCCCTGCCAGGGGGTGCAGAGCTGAGATGTGTCCCATCCCAGGGGAGCCCAGAGCTGCCGTGTCACCAGCCCAGGGTTGGGTGGTAGGAGAGGGGGAACAGCCACCCCCTTCCCGGAGGGTTATGCTCCTTGTTCAACTCTAACTTCATTAAAAAGCCCAGCACTGATCCTCTTACAGCGTTTGTGGAGTGAAGGGCGCGCCAGGCGAGGCAGGAGGGGCTGCTGAGCTGTCTCCGCGGGGAGCTGACAGGGCCATTTGCATATTTATGAAATCTCCTCTATTCTGCCCAGGCCCGTGTGCACCGGGAGACGTCACATCTCATTTTAAGCTGGGGATCTGTGCTCCAGGAGCGAGCTCAAGCTGCCGTGGGGCCCTCAGATATTTGGAGGTGACAAAGAGCCCTGGACTGGGTTCCCATCCCAGATCTGCAGTCACTGGCTCTGCAATCCGGGCACGTCATTTGACCTCTCTGGGCCCCCGTTTCCCATGGATAAAATGAGAGTAGGCAGTGTTTACGGTAACAGCTTCTGGCAGGGCCCCGGTGGTCCCTCATTCCTGGTGTTCGTGGCCTGTGCCATCCCTCCTCTTGAGAGTGGACTGGACCCAGCAACTTGCTTCTAACCAGTAGAAAACAGGCAACATGTGGGATGGCACCCAAGATGGTGTTAAACACGACCATGACTTCGTCCTGTTCACCCCCTCTCTCGTCCTTCTGAGTGCTTGCTGGGATGAAGCCTGGTACTGCATGGTGACCTCACTATGGCGGGGTGGCCTCTGGTCAGCCGCCATCAAGGGACTGAAGCCTCAGGCTGAGAGTCCATGAGGAACTAAATCCATCAACATGGCAGGAGACAGTGTGACGGAGCCTCCCAGGTGGAGCCTGGAGATGACCACAGCCTCAGCTGACATGGGGACCCTAGCCCGTGAGCGACCCAGAGCCAGTGACCCAGCTAAGCCACGACCAGCTTCCTTGTCACAGATGCTTCTAGATAATAAAACATTATTTTGAGTCACTAAGTTTGCGGCTAAATTGTTATGCAGCAGTAGGTGACTAATTCAACATCCACCTCAGAGGGTTTCCTGGGGACTGACCCAAGAACAGAGCTCACACCTATTAGAGGCTCAAAAAGAGAGGCTGCTTCCTGCCTGGGCTGGGCTGCAAGTTGTTTGAGGATGTATCTGAGTTCTTAGCTCCAGACCCAGCACAGGGGCCTGGAGCACAGTAGGTGCTTGCTCAGTCAATGTGTGTCACCGGAAATAACAAATGCTCTGTGACTCGCAGAGCATGTTGGCATGGGACTTGGAGTGTGCTGGGAGCTCAGCACCCCTCCCTCTCAACCAGCTGGCTCCCTGAAGAGTCCTGTGCCCATGGTCAGTGGTGGGGCCCTGGCACCAAAGCCGTCCCCGTGGTGGCCGATGACAGCCTCATTATCTGTCTTCTCCTGAGGCCTTCGCCTTTTCCCTTGTAAGAAAGGGAGTCAGGAGGCAGTGACCCTAGCCAGCTCCTGACCCTGCACTTTGGGTTTGGGGGCCCTGCCCAGCGCCACATCGGCATGTTGGCATCTGGCACAGAGACTGGGACACAGCAGCTTCTCGGGAAATATCTGGAGTGAGAATGAGCAGCCTGCCTAGAATTTTAATCAAAACCCAGATGCTGGGATCTGGAGGTGGGTTAAAGGGTTCACTGGAGGTGCTGGTGCCTGAAATGACTTCCCTTAGAGGCTCCTCTGGGTTTAAGACACCAAAGTCCCCCATGAAAAGGGCAGCCGTGCTCACTGATGTTGGCTACCGTCCCTGCCACGCCCGGCCAGCAGCTCCACGGTGAGAGCTGGCTGTTTGCTACGGTGACCTGGCAGAAAGAAAGGCTCTGGGACACTGAGGGCCGGGGCTGGTGAGAGTCACAGGAACTAGGGATGCCACGGAGCCAGACTCTGCTCCCTCCTGCCCGCCTGGAGGGACTCAGCAGCGGACTGTGGGGCCACCAGGGCCAGTGAGCCAGGGCTCCCGCTAGGCCTGGAGGGCCCTGGGGTCCTCGTGGCTGCCGCAGGGTGTCTACGGCAGCGCTGTCCAGTAGGAACTTCCACGATGACGGAAACGCTCCGTATCTGTGCCGTCCAACGTGGCAGCTACTGGCCACGTGGACTATTTGGCATTGAAGTGGGGCTCGTGTGTTGAAGACCTGAGTGCTGATTTTACTAATTGCTACTTTAAATTTAAGTTTGACAGCCACCTGCGGCTGGGGAGCCCTCTTGGACCGTGCAGGTCTACAGCGAGGAGAGCAGCACCCTGGGGACCGCACTTGCTTTATATCTGGAATCAGGTCTTTCCAAGAACACTAAAAATAACCTTATAAAAACATAATGCTGAGAAAAGATGGATCTCGCGGGGCCAGGAGGAGCCGGGGAGGAGCTGTGAGAGCCTCTAATCCATCAAGAGATTTCGCCATCTGTCCAGGAGACGTTGCTTGAGGGGAAAGAAAATTCTTGACTCGTCCCTATTTTTAACTGTGTTTATCTCCAGATCCGTGAGACGCCAAGGAATGAAGTGGGAAGGAACGCACCTCACCCTGTCATTCCCGTCTACGGCAATCGGGACCTGGACGCCACAATCTGGCACTTCATGGCTTCGGAGTTGTCCACGGAGGACCGACCCCCTGGACGCAGACAGTGCCTGGGGCAGGGTGTCACCTCTGCGCACTCAGTAGACGTCCGCCAAGGGCCTGGCCCCGAAACACTCATCGTTGTCACATTACCTGGCCCACCAGTGCCACCAGCAACTCCACCACCATGGCCAGCTCTTTTGACACTATGATCCAAACCAAAAAACCCCAGCTATGCTACTAACGCCCTCCCCTTGCCATTGCCACCACCATCCTCTTCCTCAGCCCAGCCAGCTGGCACTGGCTCAGGTTCTGGGCTCACACAGAACTGTCCTGCAACCCCGCTCTGCCCCCTTGCTGCGGGATTCGGGCAGGTGACTTAAACCCCCTTGGAGGCTCGGTCTCTGCGTGTGGGCGGAGGTCATTGCAAGTGCCACCATAGTGTTCTCGAGGCCGAGTGAGCTGCGCCCGGTCGGGATTTAGCAAACACTCAGCAATCTAGTGGCACAGCAACTGGGGTCGTGGCAGGAATTAATACTATTAGGTGTTTGACGCATAGTACTTCATTAATTTTCACAACAACCCCCTGGGGGGCATAATAATCCCACTTCCTGATGGGAAGCAGGCTCACAGAGGTTACAGTGAGGGGCTCAAGGCCGCTCGGCTCACGACGGAGCCAGTTGGCACATATTAGAGCAGAACAGAGTGTCAACAGCTACTTCTGAATCCGTGAGCAGACAGATGAAAGGGCCGGCCGCAGACTCCAGGTCCAGTGCTGGGTCACTCTGCCCTGAGAACCACAGAGGCCGAGTTCTGGTGGCCTTGGAGACCATGAGGCTGAAGGCCCAGAGGCTGGCTTTGGAGTCAACCCTAACCCCCGCCCTGCCCAGCGGCATGGACGACACCTGCACTCCGCGTCACCATCATCCACATGTGCACACGGGCGATAGGACTATTTCCTAGGGCAGGTGCACATCACAGGGGACTCCTCAGTCAGGGGCCTGCCTTGCACTCCGCAAGGACAGTGACGATCATGACCACAATCCATAAAAATGACCACATGTGTGAAAAGGGCAGGATGGATCCCACCAACGCTTGAGGGCACCTGGGCAGCCTGACGCAGAGAGGTGACATCACGTGCTCCAGGACGCACAGCTGGCAGGTGGCAGAGCTCCTGCAGGTTTTAAACTTCTGGGCAGCTCCCCTCCAGGGCAGGGACCTGCCCTCCAGCTGGGAGGCAAGCTCGACATGCACACTAGCGACAGGAGGTGACCAGACTCTAAACCCGAGTGCCCAGATCCCATGCCTGAGCATGGGGCACAACCATCTGCTCAGGGTGAGTGCCCCTGTCACCGTGGTGACACACCCCAACCTCAGGGCTGCAAGCTCTCTGCAGTGGCCAAGTGTCCTCCTCACCCTAGAACCCAGTGTCAAGGTGTGAGTAGCCACGTGGCCTCCCCCAGCAGTGAGGGACATGTACCCCAGGATTTAACGGGGTCTCTGTGGGCCCGAGGGGGGCTTCTGGGATGGGCAGTGGGCGTGAGGCTCAGGACTGCAGGTGAGGAAGGATCTGTCCACCAGGCCTTTGCTGAGGTTACCCCGCCCCCACCTCTGGCCCCTGCTGGCCGGGCTCAGGGCAGTCATGGCCAAGCTGGGGGCTCCTGTCATACAGGTCACACGCTGGGCCCTTGCTGCGGAGCTGCCTCCCTCCTCCCCCACCCCATGAGACAGGTGCCTCCAGGGCCCCATCCACAGATGGGTAAACTGAGGCACAGAGCAGTCAACGGGCTACCCCAGGTCTGGTGGCTGGTGTGTGTCTCAGTCCTACTGCCCCTACGGCCACTCCTGGGTGCTTGGCTCATGTTTGCCCATGTCAGCCCACTGGTCACTCACACTAGCTCGCTTCACCCTCAGGTCACCCTGCAGAAGACACTGATACTATACGGAGAAGGTGGCTGGGGCACAGAGAGGAGGGGACTCTCTCAGGTGGCTGAGTTAGAAAGTGGGGAGCCAGGATTTGCACCCAGGCAGTCTGGCTCCAGCGCCAGCCTGTCTGCCCCTGTGGGACCTGCCCAGGCCAGAAGGGACCCCGAGGGTATGGGCTAAGCATCTGTACAGAACGATGCCTCGCAAGGATCTGGGGCACAAGCAGCCAGGACCCCAGTTATTTAGGGTTAGGGTTAAAGTTAGGGTCAGGGTCTGAAGGGGAGGCCAGCCCAGAGGGGTGGTCTGGAGCAGCCCCGAGCAGCTCCCAGGCGGTGCACACGCCTCTTGCTGGGCTCTGGTGGGAAGTCCATTTCCTCAGAGGGGTGCGAGTCCCCCCCCGCAAGTGTGCATTCCTCAGAGAGGCGCTCAGCCCCTCAGCCTTCCTCTGCTTGTCGGGGTGGGATCGGGATGTGGATAGAGCTCAGGGCTGTGATGGGGGAGGGCCTGGAGAGGTGCCGCCTTCTCAAAGGGTCCAGGCAGGCAGCACTGGCGCAGGGAGGAGAGGCGGCGGGACCTGGCCCAGCATGGCCTTGGGGAAGGGGCTGGGAGATGCCTGCTGGTGCGGATCCTGTCCTCCTCCCGGTCCTCTCTCATTCTCTGCCCTAATGCCTGGCCAGGGCGCCATTCTCAGGGGCTCATCCCCTCCTCTGGGATCTGGGCTGTACTGCCAGAGCCCGGATCCTGGGGAGTCCATGCTGGTGGGGGTGGCGTGGGGAGACTGGTCTGGTCTGGTTGGAAACCCACTTCAGCCCTCCTGCTGGTCTGGGAGCCCAGGGCTCTGCCACCTGGGCTTGGAAGTTGCTCCCAGCCAGGCCCCTGAGGCTTCCACCCAGCTGCGGCCCCCCTCATTGCCACTGGGCACCCCGCTCTGTCCCAAGAGTCAGACCCACAGCCACTGCATCCTTTGTCCTTGGGTGCAGTTGGCACTGCTGGGGGTGGCAGCGCAGATGATGCTGGCTCCCTCTGAGACGTGGCGGGGGCCGGGCCGTGTGTCTTCAGGCCCTGGTCACTACGCTGCTGCAGACCGTGACCAGGAGTAAGTCCTGCGCCACCAGTCCCAGCCACACGAAAGGGCAGTTTGATGTGTAATTGCTGGTTCCCCGCCAGCGGGCCATTCAAAGGAGGAAAGAGAAAGCCTCCTTCATTTTATCTGGGGAAGGCGGCGAGCTGCTTGCTCTCGGCTCCCCCACGGGAGGCAGCCTTTTCTGAGATCACGACAGGCCAGCAATTAGACCCCAGCCTAGGACTCAATTGCAGTTGATAAAGAGCTGGCGAGCGCTGTAATCGCGCAGCTCTGTTGCTGCAGGAAGGGGTGGTGTCGGCTTGGCTACTCCCGGGCAGTGTCTGCGTTTCGTGGCCCCCAGCAGACCTCAGCTCCCGGGGCAGGAGGAGTCCTCAGGCCCCAGTGGACCCATTGCTAGGGCTGTGGTCTTTGCCCACAGAGCGTCTCCACCCACATACGCTCCTGCGGGTCTGCGGTAGCTTCCAGTGCCACCACCTCTGTGCCACAGTCCCCCAAATTCACATCTGCAGCTGGTCTCTCCTCCACTGCCACTCCTGCCTCCAAGGCCTGCTCGCACTTTGGACCCCAACATCACGATAGCGTTCCCCACATGCTCCCTCCTGCCCTTTTGTGCCTGTGACCTTCCTTTCTGTGCTCTGGCCACTTCTGCTGTCTGCCTACCTCTGTCGTCCACTGTGCGCATGCCCACCGGCCTGCGAGATGCTTTCCCCTGGATCGTAGCACAGGGTGCTCCCTCCATCCTTCAGGTCTCAGCACAAAGGCCACCTTCCCAGAGAGGCCTTGGCCGATGCACCCCCAGCCCCTGGTGTCTCCCTGTGGCCCTGGAATGTCACCATCTGTTTATTTACTTGCCTGATGCAGTGGGGGTCTGGCGGGGCTGTCACCTGTCTCCAGCTCTCTCTGCAGTCAGGGCAGCCCCCGGTGGAGTGTACATCCTCTCCTGCGTGCGGCTGACCACATGGAAGGACAGGATGCATGAGTGAGCCGTGCGCTCCTGGGCATCTCAGCCTCTGGTGGGATCTTCTCCATGAGGCAAGCCCTGCCCCTAATTCAGGGGACACATCTTCCTTCCTGCTCCCAGCAGAACTTAGGAAGAAATTTATAGCAATAATTGCCTATATTAGAATATAAGAAAGGTCTGAACTCAGTGTCTTCAGTTTCTACCTTAAGCATCTAGAAAGAAAAGAGCAAATTGAACCCAAAGTAAGCAGAAGAAATAAAATTATAAACATTAAGCTGAAAATCGAAGAAATTGAAAAAAGAAAAACAATAGAGAGGCCGGACACAGTGGCTCAAGCCTATAATGCTAGCACTATGGGAGGCTGAGGTGGGAGGATTGCTTGAGCTCAGAAGTTCAAGACCAGCCTGACCAAGAATGAGACCTTGTCTCTACTAAAAAAAAAAAAAAATACAAAAATTAGCCAGGCATCGTGGCATGCGCCTGTAGTCCCAGCTACTTGGGAGATTGAGGCAGGAGGATTGCTTGAGCCCAGGAGTTTGAGGTTGCAGTGAGCTGTGATGACACCATGGCACTCTAGCCTGAGCAACAGAATGAGACTTTGTTTCAAAGAAAAAAAAAAAAGAAAACAATAGAGAAAAAAACCTAATTCTTGGATATGAATAAAATTTATAAACCTCTAACAAGACTAATTAGGAAAACCTGAGAGAACATATAAATTATCAATATTAGGATTTAGAGAGGTAACTTCAATGCAGATCCTACAGATATTAAAAGGAAAATAATAGAATATCATGCACTAATTCCTACTAATAAATTTGACAACTTTGATGGACAAATTGCTTGAAAGATATAAATTCATTTTGGAAGAAATAGACCACCTGAATAGTCCTATATCTATTAGAGAAATTTAATTTGTAGTTTAAAACTTTTACATAAAGAAACTAGTCCCAGATAGCTTTACTGGTGAATTCTACCAAGCACTTATGGAAGAAATAATACCAATTCTATATAAGTTCTTCCAAAAAATTGAAGAGGAGGAAATACTTCCCAACTCATTCTATGAGATCAGCATTACCGTGATACCAAAACCAGACAAAGACATTACAAGAAAAACCACAGGCCGGTATCTCTTATGCACATAGATGCATAAATTCTAAACATAAATGTTATCAAATCAAATCTAACAATATATAAAAAGGATACTATATCATGATCATGTGGAGTTTATCCACTAGAAATGCAAGGTTGATTTAACATTTGAAAAATCAGTCAATCGAATTTACTATATTTACAACCTAAAAATGAAAAAATATATCATCATCCCAATAGGCTCAGAAAAAGTATCTGACAAAGTCTAACATCGCCATTTATAATAAAAATTGTCAGCAAATAAAGTATAGAAACAAAGTTTCTCAGCGTGATAAAAGGCATCTATGAAATATTGCAACTAACATGTTTCTTAATGGTTAAAGATGGAATATTTTCTTTTTAAGATCAGGAACAATACAAGGATATCCACTTTCATTATTTCTATTCAACACTACACCAGCAGTTCTAGTCAGTTCAATCAGCATGAAAAAGAAATAAAAGTAATGCAAATTGGAAAGGAAGAAGTAAAATTGTCTTTATTCACATACAACATGATTGTCTTTGTAGAAAATCTAATGAGTTCTGAAAAATCAAAACAAAACAAAAAAATATCAAACCTACCAGGACTAATAACTGAGTTTAGCAATGTTGCAGGATACAAGATCAATATACAAAAATAATCATATTTCTATGCATTAGCAAGAAACAATTGGAAATTGAATTTAAAGATACCATATAGTAGCATCAAAGTTATGAAAGATCTAGTAACAAATCTGATAAAAGATATGAAAGACTTGTACATTGAAAAACAACAAAACATTGTTAAATGAAATAAAAAACTTAAATAAATGGAGAGATATACCCTGTTCATGGATGAGAAGACTTGGTATTAAGATATAAATTCTCTCCAGATTGATCTGTAGGTTCAATGAAATCCCAATCAAAATCTAAGCAGTTTCTTTTTAGGAGAAATTGTCAAACTGATACTAAAATTTATATGGAAATGTAAAGTTCCAACAGTAACCAAAACAACTTTCAAAAAAAGAACAATATTGGATTATTAACACTATGTAATTTTAACACTTATTATAAAACCATAGTAATTACAGCAGTGTGGTCGTGACACAAAGACTGACAAGTATGTCAATGGAACTGAACAGGGAGTTTTAAAATAGGCTGACATACATATGGACAGAAGATTTTCAACAAATAAATGATTTTTAACCAAAATCAACAAAAGCCATAAAGAACAATCTTTTCAACATATAGTGCTGGAACAGTTAGATACCCATATACGCCCTCTGCCCCTAACCAAAAAGGAACTTCAATCTATTCCTTGCACCATACACAAAAATTAACTTAAAATGGATCATAGGCATAAATATGAAACACAAAACTATAGAAATTCTAGATAAAGACACAGGAAAAAAGACCCTTATAACCTTGGGTTAGGCAAATATTTATTAATGTGGCACCAAAAACATATTAATAATAAAAGAACAAATTGGGCTTCATTAAGATTTTAAACACCTACTCTTTGAAAGACATCATTAATAGAACGAGAAGAGAAGCCACAGACTGGAAGAAAATATTTGCAAATCATATATCTGATAAAGGACTTTTATCCAGAATTACAGAGAACTCTCACAACTCAATAA
>JAQIFY010001956.1:0-13750 GCA_028533085.1 Varecia variegata | reverse complement strand
CCTGAAAAAATAATAATGCTTTTTAAAGATAATTTTAAGTGATTACATTATAAATAATCATATAAGTGCCTAGATAGTATCTTTCCATTTTTCATATGGTTACCAAGCCCAAAATATTTACTATCTGGCCCTTTGAGGAAACATGTGCTGATCTCTCATCTAGAGAAATCTGATAAATGAATTTTCTATAGGAAGAAGGTTTGGATAATGCTAGAGGGTAACTTGATTATCAAAATTAAGAATTAGCAAAATTAAGGTTGGAAACATGTTCTGCAATCTAGAGATTGATGGCTTTGTTGACATTGGTAAACAAAGTTAATTGAAAAACATTCAGAAAATTCACTGTAATTTCAAAATTAAATTCATACCAGTAGTAGAATTTAACAAACCCAGAATACCAAAAAAGAAAAAAAGTTTTATAATTACTTTCTTGGAATGAAAAGCACAGTGTATAGTAGTTCTGAATAACTCAATTCCAAAAAATCCCCTCAAAATTGGTTAATATCTACAGTTAAATTGTCTCAAGGCCTCTGGAGAAATTTGGGTTAAGCCAAAAAATCCAAAGGGGTTCTCAAAAACCTCTTTTTGAGTATATTTTAACACATCAAAACCATCCAAAGAAGCATAATGTATAATAGTTTATTTTTATAAAAGAAAATATTTTAAACATGTACTAATTTATTAAAGGTAATTTAAGGTACATAGAGCTAACATATTCTTCTTGGTTAAATATATTTTTCTTACTACTAATAATATACACAGATAGAATTACAGAAAGCAACTAAACACATTGATATTTTAGCAGATGACACTTGTGCTTGTGATACATATTAAAATGGAAATAAATATGTATTATCTAAAGCAATTTGATTGTCTAGTACAACCTTAGCCAGCTAATCAATAGCTTTTGTTGAGCTGTGATAGTAGCATCAGTTTCCTCAGTAATATTTCCTAAGGTTATATAATTATTTCTATTCATGTGCTGATAAGAAGTGACACTCCACCAAGGCAAAAGTATTCTCTCAATGAAATGCATGGAGCTATCTTCTTGATGTCCAGGAGGATAATTAGCAAGTTTCCCCCAAATAGAATCTTTGTCTAAAACAGATTTACACCAGAGAAAAGTTTGAGGGAACTAGTCTACATTTTTTTTTAAGAACTATATATAAATAAAAGTGTGACCAAATATCTTAAGAGACATTGACCTTCATCATTCCATGCTCTTAGACATTTATAGACCCATGGATGGTGATCTCCTCCATAGACAAAAATAAATCTTAGTGGAGCACAGGTAAGTGTACTATGATTTCAGTACATCAGTTTTGGGACATTTTTAAACCATGAGTCACAAAAGGTAGAGCAAGAGGACAGGTTGGATCCTGATGGCAGGAGGGATTTTTTTTTTTTTTTCTTTTTTACTGTTCTAACAACATGGCAGATTTTAGCATTGTCATTGCTGAGTAAGGTGGCAGTTATTCTGACAGCAGAATTTTGATGGATTTAATTGAAATGCTGGACAAGCAGATTAGGATGAATCAAATTGACCTGGTAAACAGGTTTTGTTTTATGTGTCCCCTTACTTGCATTATAAGTTTAACCAAGAATAATCTGTAAAATTTAGACAGGATGTACCAATGGGTCATTGTGGTCCGAAGTGGTTCATGGTTTAGGGTGACAAACTTGGCATCTTGTGAAATTTCTGGATGTGGCAATGATTTATGAGACTCTGATCAGAAAATTATCCCTGCCTGTTATAGTTGAATTTATTAGGGACAGAAAAAACAGAAACTTGATTAAAATCATTTTGTTAGGGTATATGCATGTACCTTAACATATATTATATATAAAGTAAGACAGGTATAGTGTATTTTAAGAGATTATGTATGGGGCAATTTTACTAAATCACCAAATATTTCAGGTGCCTTAAGCATTAGAATCATGAAGAACTGTGTGTACAGGTCTGATTCAGTATCTTGGGTAGAAGCCGACTACCTCAGATGTCAGCTACTTGCCATCCCAGTCAGAAAGACTGAATCAGCTTCAGTGGAAGATATCCAGTGACAGAAGGTGTCTATTCTGGTGGGGATGACTTTTTAAAAAGAGAAACAAGAATCCTTGAATCAATGGCCTTAAGTTTAGTGACACAGGGATTTTAGGGTCAGCAATACCTGATATAGTCCCCTCTAATAATGTTGGAGGGAATCTTTTTTTGGTTTTGTTTCCAATAAACAAAACCTCCAAGTTGTAAGCCATGATTTTTAAGTCTTCATCTCCCAGGAACTTGCTATGAAAGGGATCTTTTATTAATTTGGATTTCTTAGTGAGAAGTTTTGTGAGACCTTGGGAATAATGAAGATATCACCTTTAAGAAGTGTGGGTCCATAAGCTCCTTCATTTAGTCAGATGGGCTTTCCTGTTATTATTTATTAGAAAAACAGCTGGTGTTTTCCACATGGGATGGATCACAGGTTAGGCAGGACCAATAGGAGAGCCATTGGCCAAGGAAGGTCAAAAACTTCTGTTAGTTTTGCCAATCAAGCTATTATTACACTATGGGTGGGTTCTATCAGTCCAGCAGAGGAGGAGTTGATAGACACAATGAAAGTGTTGGAATACAGGACAAATTTTAAAAATGGATTGAATTACTCAACCAGTAAAGCATATTTCTTGGTTGCTGTAGAGTTTAGATGAAACTCCCTATCAAGGAATTACCATTTCTAATAACAATTTACCTACTGCTTCAGCCATGGCTCCTTAGCATGGGAATGCTTCAATTCAATGAAAGAACATACAAGTTAGCACCAGAACATATCTGTAACCCAGAGATAGAGGCAGTTGAACAAATTCCAAATGCTATGTCTTAAATGTTCCTAAAGGTAAAATAGAAAATGTTCTGTGACCCATGAAAGGATTTTCCACGATAATGTTTGGGACAGACAGAACAGCAGAAAAGAAATCTGGTACAACAATAAGGGAGGTTTCCAATGATATTACTTTCACCATGTTATCATTTTGTCTGCATTCTAATTAGGCAGCTCATGAACATACTGTAAAAAGGATAATGGGAGCCCTGAGGAAAAGATTGGTCTACCATTAGGTCCATACCATAATCCTGTTTCTGGGGAAAAGTTGTCTTCTTTATCTTTCAAGAGTCCTATTTTCTTCTTGAGAGTTTCTGTTCGTGCTTCCTCTAATAAAGTTTTAAAAGGGTAATAGATCTGTAAGTGAAAGGACATCCTTGTTAATAAACTAGAGAAGAGAGAAAGATAAACTATCAAACAAAAAGTAAGAGTAATACACTCTCAACACAACTGTTTTGTTTGATTAAACACCTGGGACTGACCTCTTTGTCTTTAATATTAACACGTTATCTTTAAGAGTTCATTTTCACAGCCTTGAAGAACCCTAAGAGGACAGCAGGGATGCAAACGCTATGCTCCAGCTCTTGTCATGCCAGATTCCAAGGACCCTGATAAGCAAGAATCACAGAGAAGAGAAAAAAATTTAAAAAAAGCAGATGCAGCAGCTTCACAGCTGTTTTTGCTCTTGGTTGGCAGCAAGCACTTTTTTCTCTTTCTTTCTTTTTGTCCCCATAAAACCCCCAAATTCTTACCCTCTCTGCCAACACTTATCCTTCCTTTGTTTTAATGTCGTGTCCCTCTCACCCTTTGAAAAGTAAAGTAAACTTTCTTTAAAACTATTTCAATCTCTGTGTGAGAATTCTTTCTCAATTACATGTACAAATTCCCACCACCTAGTTAGTTCCTCAAACGTATGGACATGAACAGAATCTTTTCAAAAGAAGATAGACTAATGGCCAATAAAGATATGAAAAAAATGCTCAATGTCACTAATCATCAGAGAAATGCAAATCAAAATGACAATGAGATATCACCGAAGCCCAGTGCAAATGGCTTTTATCGAAAAGTTCCAAAACAATAGATGCTGGCATGGATGTGGAGAGAAAAGAACACTTATACATTATTTCTGGGACTGCAAACTAGTGCAACCTCCATGTTAAATAGTATGGAGATTCCTCAAAGAACTAAAAGTAGATCTACAATTTGATCCAGCAATCCTACTAGTGGGTATTTATCCAAAGGAAAAAAAGTCATTTTATCAAAAAGACACTTGCACTTGAATGTTTATTGAAGCACAACTCACATTCAAAAAAGTGCAGAATTAACCCAAACGCCCATCAATTAATGAGTTGATTAATAAAATGTGATATATGCATACCATGAAGTACTATTCAGACATAAAAAAATGAATTAATATATTTTACAACAATCTAGGTGAAACTGGCGACCATCTTCCTAAGTGAAGCATAGCAAGAATGGAAAAACACACACCACATGTACTCACTATTAAATTGGAACTAACCAATCAGCATTCATGTGCACATATGGAAGTAAAAGTCAACGGAAATCAGGCGGGTGAGAGGGAGGAGGGGATAGGTTAAATCATATCTAACTGGTACAATGTACACTACCTGGGTGATGGGCACACTTATAACTTTGACTCAAGCAGTACAAAAACAATCCATGTAACCAAAACATTTGTACCCCCATAATATTCTGAAAGTAAACAAAAAACTAACAACAACAGCAAAACAAAAAAACAAGTAAAAAATGTTTAACTTGTCAAAGTCTCTGCAAAACTGCCTCTTTGATCTTCTCTGATGACTTGTCCAGTAAGAGTACCTATTCAATCTATCTAACCTAATAAGTTAGTCATTTGGGAGTATAATTATAGAAAAACTCTGCTCTAAATGGTGACTAGGATGAAAACAAATAATCTTTGTAATTAAACTAAAATCTTTTCAAAGAGTTCTGTTTCTCAGACCAAGGCTTCCCCCTGTTTAAAAGTAAATTACTGTGGAGACATTTCAGGGATCTGAAGTCTTCTCTCAGATTCATTGGGACACACAGAGTTCTCTAGCACATGGCCCCAGGGATAGTTTCACTTCTGAACAGATGCTAATGCTTCATGCAATTTAGTGGTGGATATGGTAATGAAACAATTTTATTTAACTGTGGTCTAGAAGGGAGACAGAACCTGCTTGATTTCATAATGTTCAAATTGAAGCTGCCTTAAGGGTATGGAAATTGACACATATCTAAAGTTGTTTAAAATTTACAAAGTACTTAAAATGTCTTTTTGTCAGTAAAAATGTTCTTTACTTTTATCTGTATTTGGAATGAAGTTTTTGTCATTCTAACCATATTGTACTTGCTATGGCAAAGACAGGAGATATTGTTTTATTAGCCTTCTGTGTATATCAAATATTTTCTTTTTTCCACAGTAAGCTATCTGATAAGAAAAATACATATTTTAAACTGATGAACTGCAAAGTATCACATGAAGTAAATTTTTCTATGAAATCTTTATAAACTGGTTCAAAGAAAAAATGTGTATTGATAAATTTTTGGTTTTAAGTGACAGATGCTCCTATTTCTTAGATCAGAAAATAATAAAATATCCTCCAAAGTTGCATTGTTTCCTTTCATAGCACTGGCTACATTGAAACAACCAGAAAACACTGGTATAGTCCACAATTATTATCCATTATCAACATAGCATGACTAGAGGCCAACTGCGAGAAGACTAAGCTGATTTTTAAAAAGAATTTTACATGTTCCTTATCTGACAGCAAATACTTAATAAGCCACTCATATTTATAATGAGTTCTCCATTAGCATATGGTTGTGTTCTGTCAATTATTCAAACTTCTATTATGTTTGCAAGCTGTGGTGGTACCAATTTTTTTTTTTTTTCTTGTCATAAGGGGATCCTGAGAGGATCTGGATGTTGGCATTTGATTGTGTTGTAATGAGGAGAACGAGGAGCAAATTGCCATTTTAATCTATCAGCCGGCAAAAACACAGACAGGACTCTCTAACAGGCAATCATGAAGAGTCAAAGAAAGGATTATTTGTCTGAGTGGCCAGGATTAAAGCAAAGTAAGAGATGTTACCATCCATAGGACAGAAGGGTCAAAGGGTAAAATATGGTTTAATCCACAGAAAGACTGAGAACCGGAGCTTTAAAAAAATCACCCAACAACAGCTTTAGACTTTGGTAGAGAAATGAAGCCACTGGCTACCCTCATCACCCTATTCCTGTCTTCCCATCTCCTGTCACTTTTTTCTGAAGGATGGAAGAATATACCACCCAAATATGCCACACCAGTGTAAGGATTATTTTGAGTTAAAGGCATTCAAGACATAACACATGCAAGAGCAGCCCTTTGATCTGCCTACTTCTTCCTGCTCACAGGAGATGAAACCATCATGAGTAAGATATCCTCTCTGTACCAGGAGGAAAGAAACATTCTTATCACCAGAGACAGGAAGCTGAGGTCCATGGAAATCTGTACAAACAAGCCTTGTTAAAGTAATTTGTATCTTTGTAGTCATTTCTCTACCATTAACTGCCTTGGTTCAAGTCCCTCTGTCTTGTCATGTTTTCACAATTTACTATTCTTCATCTATTGCTATGTAAGTGGCTCTAATTGCTTCTTTGGGTCTTCACTTTCCTATGGGTGCTTCCATGTACACATAAAATCTGTATTTTTATTGTTGTTGTTGTTGATCTATCTCCTGTCAGTTTAATCCTCAGACCCCAGCCAGAGAGTCTAAGAGGGGAAAGGTAAAATTGTACCTCCTCTAAGTTCCAACTGGATAAACACAGTGGCATAAAAGGCAAGAAACCCTATTGATTAGTTCATAAATTCAGCCCCCTGGGATATAATCAGAACAGAGAAGGATGGAGACTGAATCTGGTAGGGAAAGCATATTCTACATGGGGAGGATGCTATTTTATCATTTCCAATGTTTCCTGCTAGCTTTCCTTTTTTTCCCTACTCTATCCTTTGTGTGATGGAAAGATATATGTGTGTAAATTCGGGGTAAGTAACTGGTGCTTCTTTTTTCCTCTGGGAATCCAGTTGGCCACAGAGGTATGTGCTCTCTGCCTGCTATGCTGGTCTCTAAGCCTTGCTGACCAGTACCAGCTCTGACAGCTGGGCTACATCTCGCAATTCTGCATGAGAGGATTCATTTTGTTTTCATACTAACCTATGTCCTACTTTTCTATCTATAACAAAGACAATATTTTGGCCTTTATATTGACTCCTAAGAGATGATCTGTACTGGGGGTGGTTTCAAGGAATCCCCAACACTTGGAAATTATTCTATGTGATATCTCATTGATTGTCATGATGACTTTGCCCTCTCAGTAGAAGAATAACCTGTTTTGCACTCCACTTGCTAGGAGGTATAAAAAGTATTTTGTTTCCAGACCTGATAGCTCCTGCCTAATCCCAGCTATTCAGGAGGCTGAGGCTGGAGGATCCCATGAGTCCAGGAATTGGAGACCAGCCTGGGCAAGAGAGCAAGATCCTGTCTCAACAAACAAACAGAAAAACATTAAAAAAATATTTTGCCATACAGTTGAAATAGCAGTAATGATAGAAATATGAAAATCAGCACTCCCCTCTTACAGACAGAAAAGTCATTACAAAGTCAATCCTGAGAAAGGTGTGCCTTATCATAGTGTGGTTGTCTCATAACCATCATCAATATAAAGAATGATGTGCTCATCTGAGAAGAGCAAGGGACAGAAAATATTATGGGCCAATTCCTAAAATATTAAAAAAAAAACTTGAAAAAGTTTTAGAAATACTTAGAAAAAGCTATGGGGCTAGGTAATTTTTACTAGTAAAGTAAATGAATGTTTATGAAATGTATTCATAAACATTTCCATCACAAAATGATTTTTCTATCATGTCAGAATCACCGAGTTCAGTTTTTTCCAGGGCAAATAAATTTTGACAATTATATTTATTTGCTATAGTTAATTTTTAATATTAGGTATAGCCCTAATTTTTTGTCCTTTATTGAGGTTTAAATTATATACAATGCACCCATTTTAAGTGTACATACCAATTAATTTTGTCAAATGCATACACCCATGTATCCATGAACACAGTCAGGATATAGAACTTTTCCATTACACCAACGTTACCCTCATCCATATTTCCAGTTAATACTTTCCTACTCCTGGGCCCAAGTAACCAGTGAGCTTCTCTCTGCCACTATAGATTGGTTTTGCTGTTTTATAATTTAATTTAAATTAAATAAAATGGTATGTTTATTTTGTCCAGTTTCTTTCACTCAGCAAAATGTTTTTGATAGTCATACATATTATTGAGTGTCTCAGTAGTTGATATCATATTATTCCTGAGGAGCATTTCCTTGAATATAGCTTCATCAAAACTTACCTCTCCTCATGCTGATGGACATTTGTGTTAGTTCCAGTTTTTAATCATTTTGAATAAAGCTGTTATAAATTTTCACATACAAATCTTTTTGTAGACATATATTTTCATTTCTTTTACATAAATATCTAAGGGTAGAATTACAATGTCATATATTAAGGCTGGGTTTAGCTTTTAGAAACCTACAAGTAGTTTGCCAAAGTTGTGCCATTTTACAACCCCACCAGCAGTGTAAGTATGAGAGTTCTGCTGTCATTACACACCACAGATACTTGTTATTATCAATGGTTATTATTATAAGTATTTAAATGGATGGTTATTGGTGCTTCATTCACTCTCATTTACTTTAGTTACATTTAGGAAAATATTCTCATATATTTATGCAAAACACTTTTAAATACATTTTTATTTGCTACCAATGAATTGATGATACCTTGATAATTTATGCAAATATATTACTGTGTGAATTAATATTTCATTTTAATTATGGCAATTTTCAAAATTAATCTCCATCTTCTCATATTTCTAGACATTAAACAATCATTATTCCTGTTAAATAAGAGTTACCACTTATTTAACACTTAATATATCTCAAACACTCTTCCAAGTGAACACATATTAACTCACTTGATTCTCAAAACCACTGAGTAATGGAAAAATTAAGAAAGTTGGCTAAATATGTTTGTTTCACTGTTGTGCATATATGTGTATATATTTATCTCTCTATATAGATAGATAGATATGCATATATATTAATAGTTGTCCCTTGGTATCCATTAAGAATTGGTTCCAGGACCTCCCTGGATGCCAGAATCAGCAGATGCTCAAGTCCTTTGTATAAAATGGTGTGTATAACCTACATGCATCCTCACATATACCTTAAATTATCTCTAGATTTTATGTAATATTTAACACAATATAAATGCCACATAAGTAGTCATTATATTTTATTGTTTAGGGAATAATGATAAGAAAATTAAGTTTGTATGTGTTCAGCATGGATATTAATACTTTTTTTTTCTAAATATTTGGTATCCACAGATGCAGAACCCATGGATACAGAGAGCCAACTGCATATATGCATCTATCTATCTATCTCTACTTTTAATGTTAATTAGTCTTCTGAATTAAAGAAGAAATTTTTTATACATTGCACTCAGAATTTACCTTCATCATTATACATCTCTATTCCATGTGGTTCTAGAAGAGACTGTAAATCACTCCACTTTTCTTCCCCTCTTGCCACAGGGGAAAGTGAGCATCCCAGTCATGCCAATCACCATACTCCTTCCCCACAATCACATTGATTAACCAATCATACTTATACCATTGGATTTTACATGCATGGACTAGATGCAGGAAATACTCAGTTCTCTTTGGAGATCAAAACAAAACAAAACAAAAGGAAAAACAAACCTGGAACATTCTGTGATTATGCCTCCAATCTCTCCCCTTCTCTGTTTCATAAAGGAAACAAATTTGCAGTACATGAGAATAAAGTTAACATAGAAAAAAATCCAGGTTATTTGCAGTAGAGTATAATAGTTTCCTGTCACTACCCTAAGGAAGTACCACAAATTGAGTAACTTACTAGCCAACCAGCACTTATGTGCACAGATGGAAATAAAACTCAACAGAAATCATGCAGGTGGGAGGTGGGAATGGGTGAAATCATACCTAACAGGTGCAATGTACACTATCTGGGTGATGGGCTCACTTATAACTTTGACTCAAGCAGTACAAAAGCAATCCTTGTAAGCAAAATATTCTGAATTTTTTTAAAAAAGGGGGGGGTAAAAAAGGAACTCCAATAATTAATTAATTTTTTCCCAGTTCTGGAGTTTAGAGGTCTGATATCAAGGTGTCCTTAAGGGTATATTTCCCTTTGAAACCTACAGAGAAATTCCTCTTTTCCAATTTCTAACTTCTAGCAGTTTTCTGGTTATCTTTGGCCTTCCCGTGCTTGCAGCTGAGTAAGTCCAATCTCTGCCTGTGTCATCACATGGGGTTCTTCCTGTGTGCATTTGTTTTCACCTGGCCATCTTATGAGGAAACCAGTCATATTGGCATAGGGACACACCCTACTCCACCAAGACCTCATCTTAGCTATTACATCTGAAATAACCTTAATTTCCAAATAAGGTCATATTATGAGGTACTTAAGGGTTGCGATTTCAACGTGTCTGTTTTTGGGGAGAGGTGGAGGCACAGCTGAACCCAACCCATAATATGAGGCAAAGAGAGGTTAAGATAGTGATAAGAGGAGAAATATTTGAATCTCTAGAACTAGTTGCGGCTGTTGCCAATCCTAATTGTGAACATCCCAAATGCAAAAGCTAATAAACATTAATATTTTTTGCTTTAGATAGTTTATTGCAAATAAAATAATCCCAATATACCTGCTTTACTTCTCTAGTTTAAGGCATTCCTATTGTTTATAACTAGCCAACTCTGTCTTTTTGCATAGACAATCATATTTTGCTAAACGTAAGACCTGCGATTTAATAATTCAACTTTTTAAAGCCTGTTCTAGAGTGAGGGGTTTTATTAGTGCATGAGACCTTGACCAATAAGAGTAGAATCCATTGCTCCCTCTAGGCTCTACTAAATTTGAGAATGGATAGAATGCCAGGAGCTGTAAGTCTTTACCCCTTTGACTCTGTGTGTAAACAGTCTTCTGAATTAGTTAAGGGGAATTTACCTTTGCCACGTCAGGGCTTGTCACAGTCTATTCCAAAGACCTCACGCATCAAATAATTTGAGAGAATTTATTACAAATATAGTCTCTCATGCCTCATCCCCAGTTTATAGAATAAGAATCTTTGATAAAACTTATGAAATCCATTTATATGAGATTGTTGTCCATGGTAGCAACTACATGCAGGGACACTATGACTGCATCATTAGGAGTTATCCTAAGTGAAACAAGCCCAACTAAAATGGACACATATTGTATGATTCCATTCATATACTATTCAGGAAAAGGCAAAATTATAGAGATAGAAAACACATTAGTGTTTGCCAGAGACTCAGGTTGTGGAAAGGGGTCGACTACAAAGGAGCATGAGGGAATGGCGGGGGGGTGAGGGGAGGGTGTCTTGTAACTGTTCTATATGTCATTGAGCTGGTGGATGCAGGACTCTATGCATGTGAGAAAACAGAACTACAAACATAAAAAGCAATTTCACAGCATGCAAATTATACCTCAATTTAAAAAATAAATTAAATCCAACTAGTTGAATGTTTCTATTTTCTCTTACACTTTCTAAAATTAATGTTGCTGGTACATTTTTTGACTCATAGATAATTTAAATTATTGTATTTTATTTTAAGCTATATCTGTTAGCATTAGAAAGTGCCATTCTTTTTCTTATTTAGTGATTTTATTTCATTTTATGCCTTCACTTTATCTGGTAATAAAACTGTGATTCATGTTTTAGTTTTGTTGGACTTGCCTCATATTTCATTGTCCATAACTACATGCAACGTTACAAAATTGCTTCTTTTTATATATGTCCCTTTTATATATGCTCCTTATATTCAGGATTGAGTTGGGAATATTTACATAATCAATATGCAATTTTTGTTTTTTTTAAGGTAAGTTTACTATTTTTCCCACACTGATTGGTACAAAAATCAAGAAATTAGAGTTATATTTCTTCTTTGTGTCATGTTGAACTCAGAGAGAGGGAAAAATGATGAATATATCACTTGTGTATTTTTTTCACCGCTAAAATATCCTGCAGTTTTTTTTTTTTAGGCAGTTAAAAATACAGACACAACTTATTCTATGTCACTACAATTGCCTATGCCCATTTGACTCTTTTTTTAAACACACTTGACAGTGTTGATGATCTGTAAGAAATGTTGCTGTAGCTACAGCCTCACAGAGATTTCTGAAAATAATACTCAGATAGTAAGGAAAGGCCCATATTTAGTTATGTAGTCCCAAAACATGCATTTTGTTTCGTGCATGTGGAAGGAGCCATATGCTTCACTGAATGTAATGATGAATTATAAACCACCCATGAAAACAAGTACCAGTGAGGAGGCAGGAGGAAATGGGAAGTTACTACAAATCAAAGTGCAAGGCTGAAATAAATTGAACCAACTGTGCCTTTGTTTTCTATAAAATTTATATTTAATTTCTAATAGAAGTCTATATTTAAGGAGTTCACTGTTGTGCTCTATTTTTGACTCGTTTTTCAAGAAGAGCATTAATAGTTTGTGTCACTATTCTAAGTATTCTAATTATTATTATATTGTATTTGTCCAGAATTTATGTTGCATATTTCATACTAGGTAAAACTAATATGAAATATGATCCTTAACATATGATAAATATTTTCATTACATTGAGGTATTTGTCTATGATATCCAATTACTAGGAAATTAAAACTTGTAAGATTATCACTCTTTGAGACCATTATGAGGAAAATTAGCTAACATATTTCTCTTATAGCTAGGGTTATGATATAGTAATTTTGCCAATTTACTGTATATATGCCTTATTTTACAAATAGTTAATCAGCAAGGTATCAGTTTTATATGACTTTTGGATGGATTTTTTATCTATTTATTCAATAGTGGTAAAATTTCTAAAGTCTAAGGTCCAGAGCAAGAGGAAATTAAGAATTAGAGTAAAGGAAATATACTGGTAGTTAAAGAAGACATATTGGCTTATTCAATTGTATTTTCCTATCTATGCCATCTTCTCTGAGGACCCAAATACCCTGAGTAAGTTGCAGCTCATAGTAACTCTTGTAAATATTGTCTACAATAAATGCTGTTATTAAAGTAAACTCATAAAGAAAAAAATCCATTTAAAATATGCTACTCTTCCTAAGAATATCCGGTATCATACTATTAACATTATAAATCACGACTGCATCTAAGTCTAATCAATGGTTTAAGTGTTCTAAATGTTTCTAGTTCAACCATATTAGCTATTTGCCATCTTTAGATATTATCAGTTAGAAAAAAGGGGAAATTAATGGCAAAATATGTTCTCTTTTAAAATATTAAGATTTGGGAAGAAAAAACAGATTTGAAGTGGTTCAGTAGATCTGTGTAGTCTACACAGAGATAAACACTTATGATCATTTAGAAAAAAGGGAAAATAAATGGAAAAATATGTTATTTTTAAAATACTAAGAGTTTTGGGAAAAAAACAGATTTGAAGGGATTTAGTAGATCTGTGCAGTCAACACAGGGGAAAACATCTGGACTGACACTGCACTTTACATATCCTTTTAGTAACAGTTCAGACACTATAATATCTGACAAATGATAGAAGCTAAAGTATTTAGTGTAGGATTCTCTGGTTTTTGAACATCGGTTGAAGGTCACATATGTAGGTGAAGTGGCGTAACATTAAAAGAGCATAAGCAAAATATTCAGAGTCATATAAAATATTTTTAGCCATAGCTGTGGTGGAATAGGGAGCTATTCAAAAGTTCAGGTGGGTAG
>JAQIFY010001955.1:0-13750 GCA_028533085.1 Varecia variegata | reverse complement strand
ATATAGAAAAAATTAGCCGGGCATGGTGGCACATGCCTGCAGTCCCAGCTACTCGGGAGGCTGAGGCAGAAGGATCACTTGAGCCCAGGAGTTTGAGGTTGCTGTGAGCTAGGCTGATGCCACGGCACTCACTCTAGCCCGGGCAACAGAGCGAGACTCTGTCTCAATAAAATAAATAAATAGAAGAAACGGTGCTCAGGCCGGAGTACAGTGGCACAGTCATGGCTTGTGGCAGACTCGAGTTCCTGGGCTCAAGAAACGCTCCCACCTCAGCCTCCTGAGCAGCCAAAGCTACAGGTGCGAGCCTCCACGCTCAGCTGATTTTGCTTATTTTCCTCAGAGATGGGGTCTCAAACTCCTGGCCTCGAGAGGTCCTCCCACCTTGGCCTCCCAGAGCACTGCGATTACAGGTATGAACCGCCGCACCCAGCCTTCCTCCATAGCTTTTGGATGAGCCTGACCTCAATGCCCTGTCAGCGGTGGATTTTGACCCCGGCTTAAGTCAATCAGTATATTCTACACCTGCTCCCACCCCTGCCTTCCCCGTCACAGTGATTGGCTGATGGAAGACACATGGGCCACCTTTGCCAGTACCACTCAGGCCCAGCCCTTCGACGCAGCTGTTAGAGAAGCTCTGTTTGCTGCCGAGGTTGCTGGGAAGTGAGGACACCAGCTGGGTGCGCTTAGCAGGCATCTCCCTGTGCAGAGGAGGGGCCCTCCTGACAGTGCAGCCCACAAGAGGAAGGAGAATTCCCTGGTGATGTCCCGTGAGTCGTCGGATCCTAAAGCAACTCCTCTACTCCTCCTTCCTAAGTCCTTTCAGGTGGGTTTTCTGTTGCTAGAAACCAAGAGTCATGGCTCAGTGTCAAGGGCGAGACTCAAGGTCAGAACCTGAGCGAGGGCCGGCCAGCCTGCTTTCACCCCGTGTCCCTGAACGTCCTTTGTTTTTCTGAATGTCAGTACCGCAGCTTTTTGGGCAAATCATTGCATGTGGAAATCGATAAACCGTATCAGGGTTTTTTAAAAATATGCATTTGCTTGCTGGCAAAATGAAAATGGAACTGTAGGAGCAAAGAGACTGAACTAACAGAACGACAAGCACTCACTGGGCTCTGTGGGGGGCTCCGCTGGGGCCTGACGCGTATCGTCCTGTGGTATTTTCACAGACCCCGTGGCTGGGTAGGGAGTCTACCCTACCCATGGGGAAGCTGAAACCTGGAGAAGTGACAAGTGACTTCCTGAATCCCATCACTCTTCTGGCAGGACAAGGATTTGAACCCAGGGCCATCTGCCCACAGGCCACTGCTGGGAACAGCCACTCTTGGAGCAGGAAGCACATCTTTGGAGCTCTCCGAGGACCATGAGAGTCTGGAATTCGAGCAGTGCCGGGTAAATATCTATTGATCGAATACAGTCATGAGCCTAGAACACTTGCAGCCCAAGCCTTCTGTAGTCACCCATCGTACACCGTGAAACCCACAGTCCTCAGGACAGTAATCTCAGTACATCTCTGGTAAGTTGTCAATTCCTCCCTTTTACAGAACAGGTGTTCAGGAGAAACAGCTGTGTTTGTGAAGTTTATTAGGGCACATGTCACGCCTTTAGTGCTGAGGCTGTGACGGGAGGCGGGGAGGAGGAGAAGAAGGCCCCAGAGGAAGCACCTGCACGGCCGGCCGTGACCCGCAGCCCCTGGAGTGTAGTTGCTGCCCGCCCTGCTCTTTCCAGAGCCCCCACCCCGCTGGTGCCCTGCTCGGGGCATCCCTCCATGTCCCGGGGGCTGACTGCTGTGTGTCCGCAGGGCCTCCACCAACCTCACCTCTGGGAGCCTGCACTGGGCCTCCCGGGTGGTCAGGTGCCCCCTCCTCTGTGACAGCATCTGTCACCTGGTGCTGCAGCCATCTTGTTACTGGTCTTCGCTCTAAGCCGACGGCGAACCCTGTGGGAGCAGCACCGAGCCCTGGGCTCTGCCCAGAGCAGAGGGCCCTGCCGCCGCGGCAGTCACCGGGGGCGGGAAGAGACAGCAGCACCCACCCAGGGCGTCCCTCGTCCTTCATCCTTCCCTTGGCCTGAGAGTCCTCCCTGGGGTACATGCTGGCAGCACTTTTAGCAGAAAGTAAAGTGCCCCTTTCCCTGATTAGCCAACAGCGCGGGAGCTCCCTGTCACTCTGCCTGCAGGCTTTAGGCTGGAGCTGAGTGGTGTCTATGGTCACAGGGGGTGCTCAGGTGGGAAATTACGTCATCTCGGGCCAACCACACTCAATCCCCCACGTTTGCTTTACGGCAGTGGTCCCAAGCGCAGCAGCTCTGGGGACAGGGCAGCGGGCGCAGCCCCGAGTGTCCCCAGCTCTGAGCTCGGGGCCCCGAGTGTTCCCGCCTGTCCTGTCGGCTACTTGCTCCCGCCACAGATACGTCTTGAGCTCGTCTGTGCGCCGGGCAGACAGAACAGCCGGAGGAGAAGAATTCGGATGTTCTCAGCGTGGAGAGAAGGTAAATGTTTGGGGTGCTGCGCCTGCGGGGCCCACATCCCCGGGAGGCAGACAAAGGTCTGCTGGTCTGCTGTCCCCTGTGCCCGGTGCCACTGTGGGGCGCTGCTGCTCCACGACCCTGCCCTCCACCTACGTGGGGCCATCATGGCAGCGTCCCCTGCCCCCAAGCTGCCCCACACCACAGATGTCGTGAAGCGCTCTTGGGGCGCAGTGAGGGAGGACCCCGTGGGCCCTCCAGGGCAGTGGTGGGGGCGGGCAGGTGTAATTCGTATATGGTAAATGTACCCCAACATTTGTCTGCCTAAGCCTCGGGGTTTGTGGTAGGATTCTGCGTTGTGAACAAGGCGTCACTTAACAGCACAAAACAACACACGTTTACAGTCTGGAAGTTTCCGCAGGTCTGAGTCCTGGCCCAGCTGAGCGGCAGTCAGGTGCTGTCGGCCTGTCCTGCCGGAGGCTCAAGTGTGAGCACCACTCGCGAGCCCTCCAGGGTGCCGGCAGAACCCGCTTCTCAGCTGAACGGTCCACGGCTTCTTGTGTCTTCACACCCCGCAGTGGGGAGAGAGAGACTGTTGCTTTGAGTCTCCTATTCCGAGAAGGTCTAGACCCTTTTTTTTAACAACCGTCACTGGGGGTTGTTGGCCGAGACACCCCCGTGTGGTCTCTCCTAGGGCTTGGGTTGGCCCGTGACGTGGGGGCTGAGCTGCAGGCGTGAGCTGCACCCTCCGTGGAGCAGCCCTGCGCAAAGGAGCGAGGCTGCGGGCATCGCACCGCCTGACTGCAAAATGCATTGCAAAGCTGTAGAAACCAAACGGCATGGTGCTGCCATAGAAACAGACACGGGGGCCAGGGGAGCAGAATGGGGAACTCGGACACAAAGATGTACAAACGACCAACAGGCATACGAAAAAATGCTCGACATCACTAACCGTCAGAGAAATGCAAATCAAAACCGCAATGAGGTATCTCGGCCCAGGTGGCCTGGCTTACGTCAAATAGGCAGTGACATGCTGGCAAGGGTGTGGAGAACGGGACCCTCGGACACTGCTGGTGGGGACCTGAATTCGCCCAGCCACTACGGACAACAGTAATGGACGTTCCTCAACAAACTCAAAATAGAGCTTCCGTGTGACCCAGCAATTCCACTGCATCAGTGCGGCAGAGATACCCGCACGCCATGTTCCTGCAGCTCTACTTGCAACAGCCGCAAGGCGGAGTCGCTGTAAGGCTCCGTCAGCAAACGAGTAGGAAGTTGCACAGCGGGGCAACCAGCCTTGAAAAAGGATGAGACCCTGTCATTTGCAGCAGCGTGGACGAAGCTGGAGACCGTCATTCGTGTGTGGAAGCAAAAGACACGTGGGTCTCGTGCAAACAGAGAGTAGACTGGTGGTTCCCAGAGGCAGGAATGGGAGGGGAAAGGAGACAGAAAGCGAAAAAGAAGAACATGAACACATGTATTACCACTGACCTGTACACTTAAAAATGGTAAAAATGATAAATTATATATTTTTACCTCAATAAAAATTAAATAAGGAGCTCACCTGATTAGCCTGAGGCCACCTAGTATAACCTCTATTTTGATTAATTCAGAGTTAACTGATTATCAGCCTTAAATGTAAAAATCCTTCTTCTTTGCCAAAAAAGCCATAACCTAATAACAGGAGTGAAAATCTGTCCCACTGCTGGTCCCCTCCTGCCCTCAGGGGAGAGGGCTTCCTGGGCATGTGCGCCAGGAGGCAAAAATCTTAGCGCCACCCTAGAATTCTTTCCAGCATGGGCTCCTTCCTCCGCGGCATTCCAGAGAAATCCTGGCATCTCGAGCTCATTAAACGCAGGCCGCCACTGAGTGCAGCTGTGAGCCCACCACGCAGGCAGGCAGAGCCCCTCCTGCTGCGGGAGAGACCCTGTGGTCCCCCTGGGCCCTCGTCCCTGCGGTGGAGAGCCCGCCAGCCCGGGTCCTCGGCCCACACTTGCATCCGCCTGGGGCTCCCGCGCCGCTGAGCCGTGACACAGCCCGGGGCCTTCCCGCCGGGCCAGGGACCCTGCACAGCTCCTTGTGCAACTTTTCAGAGGGAAAAATTCCCAGCCAGGTTCAGAGAGACTCCGCTGCGTTTGAGGATTCCCTCCACACGGTTCAGAATGACATGCTGTCTCCGCCAAATAGCCTGTTGCCCGGGAAGAAACATGAAGTTTCAAACAGCTGCAGCGCAGGTGGCGCTGGGTGGCGAGCAATGGAACCGCGAGCGGAGCTTTGCACGGGGGTGGCCGGCCGCAGAGTGACCGCTCGGCTCCGACAGAGCCTGGAGAGACCCAGCATCGCTCTGCGATTAGAACCCGGAGGGCCTTTGCTCCCCGCGCTCGGGACTTTCTTCACACAGAGAACGAGAATACCTGAGGAGAAACAAGCATCACCTTCGGAGCTTCCTTTGATTCTTAAAAGTTGTGTTTCATCCCAGTCCATCTAAGGTAAAAGTGGGTGAGGGCTTTTCTCTGCATATCAAAAAATCTAGAAGCCTCAGGAGAAAATACTGCTGTGGCTGAGTCCCCACAGCTGCTGTGCTCAAGCTGCTGGGGGGGTGTGGGGGCCTTCCCGTGTCACCCTTACCCTCCCGGAGGACCCCGTCCGGACCCCACGGAGCCCACGCTCCGCTCCATCTCCGCTTTCCTTCCCCGCCCTACTGTGTCATCTCTAGAGGAGCGAAGCCACCACCACCAATACTATTGAAGCAAACAAACAGCAACGAAAAAGACCCTTCCTCCAAACAACTTCCCTTCATTCCCAGCAGGATTAAAGCAGTCGCAAAATCGCCACGGCCACACCAACAGGATCATCATCCGTCCCGGCTCCTGTCCTGTCCCGTCTTCGTTGTCTTCCTGGAGCTCTCTCGTCTCTGATGCGTTTCAACCGCTTCCTGAAGGACTTTCCCCCCAGGTTTCAGTTCAGGACGGAAGCATCTAAAACAGTTGTGGTGGGTCTTTTCTTCTAGAAGTATCTTTGAAACCATCCTCGCATTCCTTTCCCCTCGGGGCCAAGGTCTGATTCGGATGCGTCCCTGGAAACCTCCGGGTCTGAGAGGAGAGCCCGGCGGAGACTTTGGCGTCGTGCAGCCCAAGAGGACTGTGAAGCTGCGTTCCTGTGCCCTGTTCACAAATGCACGAACTCACCAACCTTTGCAAACTGCGGTCGTCCCTTCGTGTCCTCCGGGGTTTCGTTCCAGGACGCCCCCCGCCCACATTCCCCTGCCGTGGATTCCAGAATCCTGCAGTGCTCAAGCCCCTGATATAAAACGGCAGAGGGTTTGTGTGTGACCTGCCCACATCCTCCTGGACGCTTGAAATCGTCTCCAGATCACCTAATACAATGGACTTGGCATGTAAGTAGTTACTATACTGCAGGGATTTTATTTTATCATTTTTATTATTATATTGTTATTTCTCATTGTTTTTTTCCCAAATATTTTTGATTCTTCCTTGACTGAATCCGCAGGTGCGGAGCCCGAGGCAGCAGAGGCCGCTGGATTTCTCCCCCCGGCAGACGACGCCCAGTCACCGTCTCCAGTGGCCGGTGGCGCTCTGGTCCCTTCCAACTCTGGAGTGCCGATTACTGACAGCCGAGTCTCGGTGGAGTCACTGGGTACATTTTGAGTCAGACGTGACCTGGGGAGCCCTGTGGAGTCGGGGGAAGAGAAGAGGCTGTTTGTCCCACCCACTGACAGTCGTTCACGCACTGCCTGTGTCTTCACTGCTTTGAATTTCTGTTTCATCTTCTATTTTAGGCGTGTCGTGAGTCAGTGGAAGTGAGATTAGCTGTCCTCTGAGGCTCCTGCCAGTTCCGAGAATCTGTGATTGTGTTTAATATTAAACAGCTTGTGGGCAGAGGCGATGGCCGGCGAAGTGTTTGTGAACCATGAAAACACCAATTCACCTTCCACTGTCCATTCACACAGAGCGAGTACCTTGCAGTGTCAGGTCACCTGCTTCGAGGCCTGTTCAGTGTGACCGAGTCGAGCTCCCCTTGCACTCAGCGCTGGTTAGGTCCTGGCACCGGCGGGTCACGGGGACCTGGCGGTGGCCTTCGGGAGGGCTGTCGAGACCCTGGCAGGGCAGCTTCCCCTGCACACGGTTTCTTCTCTTCCTCCCCCACGTGGCTCTGCCCGCCACCTCCCCACTGTGGGGGTGTGCGCAGGCGTGTGCGAGCGCGTGTACATGTGCACGTGTGGGCAGGGTGGGCTGCGTGCCAGCCGGTCACCCCTGGTGCCCTGCCCCATTTCTGCCCTACCCTGCGTCTCGGGGACCTAAAAACCATACTTCCCAGGATCCTTTGCAGCCTGCCCAGGCCTGTGTGCCAGGGAGGGGTCAGCGCAGGAGGCGGAAAGAGCCAGAAGCGAGAGCACCCCTCCTTCCCCGCTGGGGCGATGGCGTCCCCGTGGAGCGATGGCGTCCCTGTGGGGCGTGGGCAGCGCTGGCCCCACCCCGGGTCCCTCCAGCCCCAGGGTCCTGCCCCTCCTGCCTCTGCACCTGCTTCCTGTGGAAACCTCCCGACAGGGCCTGGCCGGACTCCGTCCCTGAGCCCTGCTGTGTCACGGCAGGGGACGGTGACATGGACAGTCGGAGGACGGCAGGAGGAGGCCTTGTCTCTGGCTGTGCCTCGGCATCCTGGCAAACTCAGGGCCAGGGTGGTCCTGGGAACGGAAGCTCCGGGCCGGTTCCTGGGGAGCCTGGTGATCCAGAAGACCCCTGACACCCTGAGGTGTTGGCCGCGTGGAGGAACAGCAGCCAAGGCCAGAGACCGTGGGGATGAGGAGGGTGAGCAGCCCCTGGGGCCCTCTGGTCCCCTTCGTTCCCAGCCGGCAACGTGTCCTCGTCAGCCCCTACTTCTCCTGTGGGAGCCACCCCGGTGCCCCCGGTCTCTGGATTCAGGTAGGGCTCACGAACCCAGGGCCCCGGGGCACGTGTTCCAGGACAGGCAGTCGGGCCACCTTCAGGGACTCGGGGAGCCAAGCGCGTGCTGTGTGCCCCCAGGCCGGACCCTTTTCCTCCAGGGGCTCTGCCGTGCCCCTTGTGCTGCTGGAGAAATGCCAGACGCGGCTGGTAACGGGGTGCGTCGTAGCCCCTGGGGAGAGGAGCGGCCCCTGTCGGCGATCCGGGTCCTGCCTTGCACGGCCCGGGCGTGGAAACCGGTCCGGCTTTGCTCTCCGTGTGCCGCGGAAGCTTCTGGACTCACTAGATTCTCAGACGCGGCCACCCACAGACGTCCTGCGTCTCTCCATGACCACCTTGGTCCTGACCTTCGCCCTCCACTCACTCTCTTCAGCTAGCCTTGGGGTCCCTTCTGATTGCTGTGGGACCCCCCCTTCCACCCCAATACAGCCTCGAGCGTGGCCCGGATCTGGCTGCTTCGCGGCTCGTCCCCAGCACCAGGGACAGCGCCGGCACCTGTGGAGACTCAGGAATGTTTGCTGAATGAATGAATGCAATGAGTGAATGCTTCAACTGTGCCTGCACCATCAGCTCTTCCTAGAGCTGGTCTTCCCGCTTGAGTGACTGAGGCACCCGAGAGGTGGCAGTGCCAGTGCCTGGGTCCCTCCGCTGCACACCGCGCTCGGGACTTGGGGCTGGGGCCCAGGAATCTGCGTTGCTAACAAGGCTCTGATAGGCGAGTGTCCACCAAGTCAGCCTCTGACGGAAAACGCTGTTCAGAGAACAGCTACGCCAGGCTAAGGGGTGATCTCCCTTCCTGCCGGCTCCAGGGCTCGGGGCTCCTGGAGAGGTGCTCGTTCCTCCCCAGGCGCACGGGCTGCTCTCCACCCTCCTCCCTCTCTGCGTCCGTTTGCAACCCGGGAGGATCCGAATGAGGATGCTGCCGACGTTCCCTACTCTGGAACTCCCAGGGACCCTCTCTGCACGGATGTTCTGAGAGTGGATGAGAAACAACAAACGTCCCGAGACAGAGGCTCTGAGAGACGCGAGCCGGACAACGCTGGCATTCGGTGCGGCTGCTCGCTCCTCGGGGCGGAGTCGGCAGTGGGTCTGCGGGACGTGGACACACACAGGTGGGACGTTTGACTCTTCACCTGCCCTGTGCGCCCTGACTGGTCTCAGTGCGGGCCCCGCCCTGCCCCCAGCCGTGTGGCCAGGGGGAGACGGGCGGCTCTCGGCACAGGGGGGGCTGGGCTGGGCTGAGGGCAGCAAGCCCAGTGCAGAGGGTGCCGGAAAGAGGTCAGCCCTGCCTGCTCCCTCCTGGGCCTCAGGGGGCTCACGTGCGTGCACACACGCATGCACACACGAATGCACATGTGCACATGCACACAGACATGCATGTACAGAAGCATGCAAGACACGTCTGTACATGTGTGTGTACAGACACATCCATGCACACAGAGGGACAGGCACACAGATACATGTGAGTGCACACACACACACACACACACGCACACACGGTGCTGTAACCCCACCACCACCACCGTGCAATCCCCCTGCGTTTCTCCACACCTGCCACACTCAGCAACGCTCTGACAAGCCCGGCCCCTGGGGCAGCTGCCATGCGTCTGAGCCGTGGAGCTCGCCTCCCGGGACTCCCCGCTCTCCTGCTGCTGGGGGAGGACTCAGGCAGACCGGGGTGGGGTGCTGGGGAGCGTTGCAGCCCCCCATGGAGTCTGAGGTCCCAGGGTGGGGTGCTGGGGAGCGTTGCAGCCCCCCATGGAGCCTGAGGTCCCGGCAGGCTGGGGCCTGCATCCTGGCTGGACAGACTGTCCGCCCTCCCACCCCTGCGTCCGTGCCTGGCTGCTGGGGCTGTCCTGGGGCCTGGGGGCAGCGGTTACTCCACGCACACTCGAGCAGGTCCACTGGGCTCTGGTCAGTGGTGCCTCCACGAGCACCCAGCGCAGGCCCCGTGGCGAACACACACGTGTGCAGGGGGCATGGCTAGCAGTGGAGCTGCTGGGTTGGGGGACGTGTGCCTTCCGCTCCAGGCAACACTGCCAGCCCATCTCCCCAGGGCCCCACAGACCTGCCCTCCCTGTCAGCGTAAGAAAGTTCCAGGCTCTCCGCACCCCAGGGGGTGCTGCCCTGCAGCCGAGGCTGAGAATCACCCTCTGTGCTGTGCACAGGCACACACGCACACGTGCGCACACACGTTTCCTAAACTCACAAACATGGTGCGTGGGCCAGGGCTGTGTACACACATGCACATGTGCACACAGATGGTATCTGCCCAGGGCTGTGCACACAGCGGGCGTCTCCACTTGCCAGGCAGCTGCCTCACCCCCGGCCCCTGGCTCTGCTGCCCAGGCAGCTCCTGGCGCAGCCACGCCCTGGCCCGGCTCCCACAGGGTGCTCAGGGACATTGGGTTCCAGAAGGGGAGGCTGCCGGAGGAGGGACCGGCGGGCGGCTGGGGGACCCTGTGGCCTGGCCCAGCCCCGGCCCTTCCTCCCCCACCACTGCCTGCGTCCCCCCCTCCGCCTGAGGTGAAGGGCCCAGGGTCAGCGGTGAGGAGGGGGCTGCAGCTGGGCCGCTGGGAGAGGGAGGGCAAAGATGAAAGGCCCTCAGAGAGCCACACAAGGCGGCCTTGTCTGGGGAGCCCCCCAGCTCGGGGTTTCCTCCCACGTGAGCAGGAAGGGGGCCGGGGCCCCGTCGCAGCCAGCACTGAGTGGCTGGGCCGGGGTCGCTGCGGGTCATTTCCAGCTCCTGCCCTCAGCCGCACATGGGTGAGGCTGTTTGCAGCACCAGGCATCCGGCCCCTGCAGCTGTGACCTCACCAAAGGCAAAGGTCACAGTTCTCAGGGTAGGAGGGCACGGAGGGCCCAGCTGTGCTGGGGACTAGGCTGAGGCCTCAGCAGGACCGAGAGGCCCCCCTGGGGGCAGAATGACTTTCCCCTACAACCTTCCATGGCTCCCCAGTGCTGTGCTGGAGAGCCCATGCCCCTCCTTACCTGGGCCTCAACCCTGTCACAGCCACCCACAGTCCTGCCCTGTGACCTCCCTTCCCTGCCCTATCTCTTCCCCTCCCCCTCCCTCCCTGGGGTGCAGCCCCCCTCCCCCCACCTCCTCCATCTTGGTGGAGACCAGCAGCTCCCAGGGCAGGGCAGGAGGGTCGCCCGCCGCACCTTGCTGCCCAAAACGGGGCTCAGCAGGCTTGCCCAGGAGTGGAGCCGGACAGGGGGACAGAGGGAGAGACAGGGAGAGACACAGAGACAGATAAAGAGAAACAGAGAGAGAGAGGGACAGAGAGGGAGAGGGACAGAGAAAGAGGGACAGGGAGGGAGAGGGACAGAGAAAGAGGGACAGGGAGGGAGAGGTAGAACGAGCCTCAGGACAGACCAAAGGCCCCAGAGACAGGACGGGGCTAGTGGTGCAAACCCTGAAGTCGGACTGCACGGGATTAACAGCTCTGTGTGAAATGCACCGCTCCACTTGTCCCCTCGGGTTCTGCATGTCACGCTTTGAGTCACTTGGATGGCTAATTGCCTCCCTTGGTGAGCAGAGGTTGTGTCCAAATAGGAACAATGGTTCTGGTGTGATAATGTGACAGTTAAACACAGTGTCATCTGATTAAGTGAACACATCGATTCTTTTAACCCAGAAGGACAATAGGTTCTGAAGCAGGAGATATAAATCTCGCTTCCTCCTCTGGGCTCCTCCAGCGGAAACTTCACGGTAGAAACCGGCCAGATACAGACACAGACAGTTCCAACCCCACTGTACTCACCCAGCTCCCTCATTGCTGGCCTGTCATCGTCCTCGGTGTCTGATGGAGTCTCCAGGGACAGCCGGTGGCTGGAGCTGGTGCTGTCAGGTGATGGGTGGATGGAAGGAGGGATGCACGAGAGGGTCATTAACGAGCAGAGGAACAAAAGGGCAGACAATAGGATAATTGGTCAAAATGGGGGTGGCTGTTAAATGGATGAGTGGGTAATTGGAAGATAATCGGTATAATTGGTTAGAATGGGGATGGTTGGCTACAATGGGGGATGGGTGTGAAAATGCATGAGTGGGTAGGTGGATGTGACGGGACAGGTGGATGAAAGAAAGAAGAGTGGAGGGAAGGCTGGGTGTGTGTTCAGATGAATGGATGAGACCGATGGACAGATGGATTGGTGGGTGGGTGGATTAGTGAGTAGGTGGGTGGCTGGACGGAAGGGAGGGTTGATGGGAGGTGGTGAATGGACACGTGGATGGGCAGACGAATGGATGATTGGATACATGGATGGAGGGATCGATGGATGACCAGACAGATGGTTGGGTATTCAGTGAAGGGTGGGTGAGTAGGTCTATGGATGGTGGATGGAAGAGTCGTCATATTAAAGGAAGGACAGTAGAACGGATGACTGAATGGGCCCTCTACCCAGCCACCCACTCACCTATCCATCTATGTAGTCACCATCCATCTACTACTCATCCCTCCACCCACCCACTCACCATCCATGTATCTACTCATCCATCCCCCCACCCACTCACCCATATACCCAGCCACCTATCCACACATCCATCTACCCGTCCTTCCATCCACCCACACGTACATACATTCATCCACTCACCTACTCACCCGTCTACACATCCATCCATCCACATATCTAGCCAGCCAGCCATTCCCCTGTCTCTCCTTCTACTTACTCTGTAATGAGACCAATTACTAAATGTTCAATAACCCCTCAAAGTAGCATTTGCTTCCCATATTTTGAGTATTTGTTGAAATATGGGTCAAACTAGAGGCTCAACATTTCTGATTTTATGTCAGCTTTCAGCAAATTTATTGTGTAAATAATTTCACATTTCTTCATCTTAAAATCCTTTACTGCACAAATCCGCTTCTAGTAATTTATCCAACGGGTAGACACCCGAATGTACTCAAAGAATTATGCAAAATATTTTTTGTACTTTGTTGATTCTTAAGAGCTTAATTGCTGCTGAGGACGTGCAGCCACAGGAACTCTGGGACACGGCGGGTGTGCCCGCTCTGGACACGGTTTGGCAGTTTCTCGTCCAGTCACACACACGCTCCGTGTGACTCAGCAACCCCACTGCCAGGCACTGCTCAAGTGGAATGAAAACTGTCTACACAAAAAACTGTATGTAAATGTTCACGGCAGCTTTGTTTGTAATTGCAGACACTGGAAACAATGCCAGTGTCCCTCAACCAGGGAAGGGACAGCAAACCCGGCGCGTCCTGCGGGGAGCAGCACTCGGCGGGCAGAGGAGCGGCTGCGGGCAGGCGCAGGGCGTGGCAGGAATTGCAGCCGGACCCGCTGAGCGGGCAGTGCCACGCTGCGCCAGCCCGTTCACGCGTCCTCTGGAGCCGCAGAGGAGACAGCAGCGGTTTCCAGGGGTTACGGCTCCCACCCGGCAGGTGCACACTGAGGTCCCCCCCACCCCTGCCCCCACCTCCCCACCCTGCTCTCCTCCCGCATCCCAGAGAACGTCCCCACCAGTCCCCTCAGGCTCCGAGCCGATGACTTCAGTTATCCCCACTTCCGGGATATCAGTCACTCCCACACAGCCAGTTAACCATCGATCCTCTAAATCAGACGCCGCAAACCTGAATGCCAAGGACCTCGTGGGGCCGGGCGCGGTAGGCTGTGAGCACAGCAGCAGGACGCCAGGGCCTGGCCCCTCGCTGCCCCCTCCGCTGCGTTTTGCTGTGGGAGCAAGTGCTCTGCCCAGGCCCTCACCACAGGGACCCTGAGACTGAGGCCGGGCTGTGTGAAGCCACTGAGCCAGCGGAACGTGCCCTGCAGAGACAGAACCTGGCCCCTGGGAGGGGGGACGGGGAGCCCTGTCCCTCTTCCGTCCCCGCAGCTCATAGTCCACGGGCCGGCACTGGTGACACAGCACAACCCCTGCAGGGGCCGGGGGCCGGGTGTCCCCTGGTGAGGACCGAGGCTCTGCCCCGGGGGATTGGGCAGCAGGGGTCTGAGGAGCAGGTGGGAGCCCCTGCAGGGCTGGAGCTGGGGGGACCCCAGGCTGCCGTGTGGGGAGCTGCCTGCAAGGCTGGTGCAGCAGCAGCCAGGGGGCCCTGCGGGACCCAGAGGAGAGGTGACGGGTCCCGAGGACAGGCCGGGGGCAAAGCCAGGAGTGCAGGGCGGGGGAGGCCGAGGCTGGAGGACGTGCCGGGAGACTGCAGAGAGCTCAGGTTTGCGAAGGAGGGAGCTGCCCTGTTCTGGAAGGAGAAGCCCGTGGGTGAGGCGGGTTCTAGACGCAATCACCTGCAGCCCCGGGCACCGGGCCGAGCGGCCGGGCGGCTCAGGGCCGGGCAGGAGCGGGGCCT
>JAQIFY010001954.1:0-13752 GCA_028533085.1 Varecia variegata | reverse complement strand
GCCAGACACCACGTTAGCATCTGTCATGTCAGTTCTGCCAAACCGAGCGGGACACATCCTACTCATCAGAAACTTCTAGAGTGATTCTACTGGGAGTGATGACACTCACACACACACACAGCTTGAAGGGATATAGGAAAAGCACAAAGTGACAGGGGAATTTAGAAGTGAGAAGTCATATTTAATCGGAGACAAGCTTCATCTGTAAGATAGACCTATCTCTTTGTGACCTCTGTATAAATAGAAGACAACATTTATGACACATCATCATTTTCAAAAATTGAGTCTCCTATATTGATTATGCCCATTACACCTGTCATCATGAGGAAATGCACTCAAATTTCCCAACTTTATGTGAATCATGTACTTCATTTCCTAGCTGAGATACGTCAGTCAGTGTTTGATGAAAGTGTCACAAAAAACCTAGCCAGAGGCCCCCAGGGAATGCATTGACTAATCCCTATTTTTTATTTTATTTTATAAACACCTAGTATTTTTAATATTCCAGGTATTATTCTAAGAACTTTATAAATAAATTACTGACTTAATCCTCACAAGCACCCAAAGGATAGGTTCAATTACTATTCCCATTTTACAGATGATGAAACTGAGGCACAGATCAATTATGTAACTTACCAAAAATCATATAGCTAACACAAGGTGGGCCTGGGATTCAAGCTCACGCAATCTGTGCTCTTAACCACTACATTGCTTATTAACTTGATCACAACAGTCCTTTGGGGTTTGATCTATGATTGAAGATGATTTGTCATGGGTCTCTCATGTTTCTATACCTCTTTGAGCAGAGCTATGGCTCTCTTTCCTCCTAACTATTGTTACAAGGATGTTTGCACAGTGAAGAGCCTTTGGAAGATAGAGATGTCTCCCTCTGGAGCAAAGGGCAGACATACTTACTGCCCATTATCAAAGATTCAGGCTCCCTGAGCTCGGGGTTCCTCACCCTGTGGGAGTCGGGGCTCAGAGGACTGGCACAAATGCTGACATTCTGGCTACTACTGTAGCTGTGAGTGATAAAGTCCTTCGTCTCTGATCCAAGAATCTTCTGTCTTCTGCTAGCAGCTATGAAACTGAGGTAGGTGAACTTGCTAGCTTCTGAGCAGTGTAAAGTCTCAGATACTTCACTGAGATCTGCTTCATACAAAACCTTCTAAAGAAGGCATGTTTGAGCCATGTCTTACGTGGTGGAGATGAGGGGCTTCCTGGCAGGAGAATGACATGTAAAGCCAGGAAAAGGGGGTGTGCATGACACTTCAGGGGATGGCTACGCCTTGTGGCTCCAATTTCCAGTCTATCCAGTAAGTTCTCCATGGGGGAGTGAACCTGTTTTTAGATAAGTCCCCTTCCACAGCTCCCAGCCTCTCTTTAGAAGCCACAACAAGGTTTCATTGCTCTACTTTCTCAAATTGGCCACCCATGAGCTAAGAAAATCACATGCTGTAATTTTCATTCTTGCACAAACACCTCTGATTGCCTTGGCCCCTGGGTCTCAGGCTTGCTGAGGATAAGCGTCCAGGTTCCAGCAAGTGCTGATGAAGTCCGTGACAGCCGAGGTCCAGGAGGGAGTCCTGCTCATCAGGGCACCCGGGTCTTCTTCACCCCACAGTAAAACATCTTGGGGCTTAATTGATATCAATTCTTAATGGTAATGTCCACATATAGGATATTGTATCCAACCTGATTGTGTAAAAAAAGAAAATAATCTCTTAAAGATTAAAACGGAGGACTTAGTTTCCTCTAGCAATATTCTTATGTCTGATTTTGGGTTCCCCCCAGAAGCAGAGCCTGAGAAAAGCTGTCTGAGTTGGTTTTGTGCTGCTCTGACAGAATACTATGGACTGGATAATTTATAAGGAACAGAAAGAAGTTCACTTGGCTCACGGTTCTGGAGGCCGGGAAGTCCGAGATCAGGGGGCCTGCATCTGGTGTGGGCCTTTGTGCTGTGTCATCCACGGCAGACGGCGGAAGGGTGAGAGAGAGGGGAGAGAGAGGTTGAACTCACGGCCTCAAGCCCGTTTACAATCAGCGTTAATGCATTCACGCGGGCGACACTCTCACAACCTAAATCTCCCATTAGGCCCCACCTCCTACAATTGTCGCATTGGGGATTAAGTTTCCAACACGTGCTTTTGGGGGGACACATTGAAACCATGGCACAAGGATTCAAATGAAATAGTTTAATCCTGCTGGGAAAACCTTGGGAGCCAGTATAGTGTACATACCTCAAAGTTCTGCCTCGCGGGAGTGAAGGACTGGAGCACTTGCCTGCTAACGCCTGTCAGCCTCTGGCTGAGGAGTCAGCGGGACAGGATGGTTCACTGCCCGACACTTCCGCTCCCCAGGCCAGAGTCGCAGACTCTGCAGGTGGCAGCCAGCCGGCGCCCACACGCGTGGTGAGGCCTGAGGGACCTGGGGAGGACACTGCTCCAGACCGAGAGGCTTCTGCTGCCAAGCAAAGGACGCCAGGTCAAGCACACACACTCACCCTTTCCTGGAAAAGAAAGTCATAAGGAAAAAAATAGCACTCCAAAACTTTATCTTATAATAAAGTCTTTTAATATAATCTTATGATATTATCTTATAATAATAATAACTAAAAACTCAGGGCTCAAAATTGCATATTTTTTTAAAGTTTTCTGGAAGGATCCTTACTGCATAAGCCGCGAAGAGGAAAGAGGTCTCTGGCTGCTCCTCTGGCGCAAAGCCGCTGTGGAGAGGAGGAAAGAAGGGCTGGAAAAGCTGTCATCCTTGTCCTGCCATTGGCCGGTTCTCTGCCGCCTCTCTGTGTCTGACACAGACACGGGCCACAGGAGCCATTATCCTTCAAATGAAAAAGCACCTGGCTCCTAAAGACTGAAGGGTGGGGGGGTTGTCACCTGTTCGTAAGGTCACTCCTGGGGTCTGCACAGTGACCCACATAGTCATGCCTTGCTGAGACAGCAGCCCCTGCCTGAGCATGTCAGGGCGTATGGCTTGGCCTTCACGCCTGTCTCCAGGATCAGTTAAAAGGCTCTAGGTCCAGACTTGGGGGCTGCCTGGGACAGGGGCTGTTCACGCCTAAGCCGGCGCGAGGTTTGCAGTGACTTTGCTCAGAATCTCCATCACTTTCTCCTGAACACGAATAGGGCTGGCATAAGCCAAAGATGAGTCGCAGGGGACAGAGGGCAGGAAGCTAAGGGGAAACATAGGGACAACCTGTGGCCTTCAACACTCACTTCTATGAGAGGAGGGTTCCACAGGGTAGTCACCGTCCTTTGTCCTTTGCCTGTTGAAGGCTCTCAGCTCCCAGAAAAGGCAGATGTTTGCAGGAACCCCAGCAGCAATCGCCTTCCGCCCCAGCTGACCACCCACCTGGTTCTGTCGTGTGTCTGCAGACCCCTCGTGCGAGCAGCTGCATGATTTTGGCCACATATAGCACCACCATCTGAGCAATTGATTATTCAATATCTTTCTTCAAATAGAGTCCCTTTGTATACACGTGTTTATTAACAAAGGAAATTTAGCCTCTTTACTGTAAATGCAAATGTACTATCATTGGCCACCAGGAAAACAAAACAATGTTATTAAATTCCAGCCAGATCTTCTTGCCCACTGTAGACTGTGGTTCTGAGGGCTGCTCTCACTCTCTGTTAAAAGATAGTCCCTGCTACTTGGGAGGCCAAGGCAGGAGGATCACTTGAGGCCAGGAGTTGGAGGCTGCAGTGAGCTGTGATGAGGCCACTGCATTCCAGCCTGGGCGACAGAGAGGCTTTGTCTCAAAAAAAAGAGAGACAGGGCTTGCTTTTTGATTAATCAGAAGGGCTGAAACAGGCCTGGGAGGAGTGCCTCTGTGTTTCTGACCTGTCTCTGGGAGACACCGGCCTCCGAACATTCTGGTTTCCCTGGCTTACTGTGTGCTCCTCAACATCGCTGGCCAGGGCCCCAGATGCTTAGAAAATTTGCAGCAGAAGCAGATCAGCACCCAGAGCTGAAGCCCTCCCAACCCCTGGGGGGTGGTCAGCAGGGGCGATGAAGGGAGGGACAGAGGGAACAAGGCAGGAAGGAAAGCACACAGCGCTCACCACCGGCCCTCGCCCCTCCAAGAAGCTGCGAGAAGCTGCAGCCTGCCTCGTTCACAGCAGGAGGAACTTTCAACCCTATTGAACGCAGAGCCCCACCCCCCCCCCCACCCCGGCCGCCCTCCTGATTGACTGCCTGGGATCCTGGCAGCACCACCATTTGGACTCCCGATTTAACCTGCAAAAAAGATTCAGCCTTAATTAAAAGCCAAGCTGACCTTTTGGAAGGCTTGTCTCTGGAAGAAAAGAACTGACTTTTAAAGATTAATAACTCCTAATAAGTTCCATAACCATAAGACCGGTGCGCACGTGCACTTGAATATCTCATGGCGCCCCTGATAAGGATGTCATACAAACCCAGATCACGTCTTCCGGAGCCCAGATGTGAGAGGAACAGATGGGAGATGGCTCTACACGGGGCAACCCAATGGCACCCCTGTTGACTTCAGGATTGGAGCTAGCCCTTGGGGGGCAGAGGGCGGTGGCGATTGCTTTTTGTCCCAAGAACCCACAGGAAAGACTGGGCAATGCAAGTCACTCTGTTGAAGTGAGGGGGTGGGGATGGGGCTGACAGGGTAACCACAGCGTGAACCTGAGCGTGGAGGGGTGTCATTTACCCTTGGGATCTGTTCCCACACTGAGGGGGTTCTGCTTTATGTATTTATAAGAAAGCAGCAAATTTCCAAAGAGAAAAGATGGTTTGGACTTAGGAAAATCTGAGCCTCATTTTTACCTTTGAAATATAACTAGAAAAAGACAGAGACGGGCAAAAATAGAAGCAAATATGTCGTGAAGACAAAAGTGGAATTAAAGGTTTCGTGTTCAGTGTATCTAACCAGATGTCAGAAGGATTTGATTCTTCATCCTGCCCGTAGGGTGGTTGTGACAGCGTAAATTATCCTCTCTGGCTTCAAGTCTTTGCTTGAAAAGAAGAGAAACAATGCTTTCCCTCTGTCGATCGATTTATTAATTGTTTTCACATGTGTTATATTCAACACTCACAATAACTCCGTTGCTGCCTGAGAGAGTAGGTATCATTGTCCTCATTTGACCAATACGCCCCCTAAGACCTGACTCTATGTGGGGCCACCATTCCGGTTCCGCTACCTGCTGGCTGTGTGACCTTGGATGAGTCACTTAACCTCCTCTGTGCCTCAGTTTCTTCATCTGTTAAATAGGAATAAAGTAGTACTTATTTTATAGAGTTGGTGTAAGGATTAAATGAGGTAACATATATGTAAAGTGTTTAGAAATGTCTTGGTACTTAACAAGCTTTCAATGAACATTATTAACAGTTCTTCTTGACTAAAGTGTCAGACCTGGGATTCTAACCCAGATCTTCTGACACCAGGATAGATCACTGATTAAGAGCGTGAGCTTTAAAGTCTAGCAGACCAGTGTGCAAACCCCAATTCCACAACCTAACTGTAAGACTCAGTTTCCTCATCTGTAAAATGGGAAACTCATAATAGTGCCTACTGCATATAGTTGCTGGGAAGACTGTACATGCTCAACACTTAGTAGTTGTTTTCACCATCTTTGTTCTTATTCTCTGCTTTCTACTCACTCACGGAGACGTTGCCAAAACCAATTGGATGGATACGAACACTGTATGATCTTAAGAATAGACACAATTCTAAGACTATGTGATACAGTTGCTCTTCAGTAGGACAACTTTTAAAATAGGTCATTCAGGAATTTCCTGCAAAAGATGGGAGATTAGACATCCTCATCCACTTTTGATCCCTTCTGAAATCCCACTAATGACACTAATGGAATTTTTATAACTTTATAAACCCACAAGAACAAAGAGAAAGAAAAGGAAACATTAGGAACAAAATTTTGAAAGGTGGGAACCAGAGGGACAAGATGACTGATGGAAAATCGGGAAGTCCTAATCCTATCCAGAATGGAGAAAACCATGAAGCAACCTCCACAGGCTTAGGAATTGGCAGCACCAAGCACTTACTGAAGTGGACATGAACGTGGGGCTAAAAACAGGTCGTCGAAGAAGGAGCTGGGCCCTTAGATGCCAACCCCTGCTCAGCCCAGCTGGGGTTGAGGCCGAAGGACTGGCAAAAGACAGAAGACTTTTTTTCTAGAAGGCAACATCAGATATAGTTGGGGATGGAAATATTGTACTGAAAATAGGAGATCAAATGAACGTTTACCTGCCAGTGCCTCTCAGGGCACTTCTAGAACTATTCCATGCAATGCGGTACCACTAGCCACAAGATTAAATAAAACTTTTAAGATCCATATCCTCACTCACACTCCCACATTTGCAGTGCTCAATAGCCACGTGGGACATGCAGATCCAGAACGTTGTCATCACCCCAGAAAGTCCTATTGGCCAGCTTTAGTCTAATGCCAAGACTAGATCATTGTTTGAAGGATCTGATCAGCCCAAGAGGAAAGACTCAAAGATATCGATTTAGTTGGAATCCCAACTAAATGGCCAAAATTTTATTATTTTATTTACTTATTTACTTTGAGATAGGGTCTCACTCTGTTGTCCAGGCTAGAGTGCAGTGGTGTCACCATAGCTCACTGCAACCTCAAATTACTGGGCTCAAGAGATCCTCCTGCCCCAGCCTTCTGAGTAGCTGGGACTACAGGTGTGCACCACCATGCCTGATTAACTTTTTTATTTTTTGTAGAGATGAGGTCTCGCTATATTGCTCAGGCTGGTCTCAAACTCCCGGCCTCAAGCGATCCTCCTGCCTCGGCCTCCCAAAGTACTGGGATTATAGGTGTGAGCCACCACTCCCAGCCAACAGCCAAAATTTTAAAACTACTAAAATCATTAGCCTCCAATCAGCTTATTAGATCCGTCTTTGAATTGAGACCAAGGATAATCAACTAGATGAAGAAAGCCTCTATCAGGAAAGTAGAAACCAAAACAAACAAACAGAACAAAATAATCTGGAGAAACAAAAACAAAGAAAACTTCAAAAGAACCATCATTAATACCTTCAGAGAGTTAAGAGATGGTGCAACTGTGAAATAGGAGTGGATTTTCATAACAAAAAAAATTCAGAGATTTTTTTGAAAAGAGATCTTAGAAAATTTTAAATGATAGCAGAAAAGAAATATTCAATAAAAGGATTGAAAGATAAGATTGAAAAAATGTCCCAGGAAGTGTACAAAAAGATAACTAGACGGAGAACAGGAAAGATGAATAAGTTGTCTAAAGCTTTGTACTTCCTTTACCTTTTCACTGTGAAATGCCAGGAACATGGGGTCAGGTGATACGGGCTAGTGCCCCAGCCACACAGAGAACCTACTCATGGGCGTCTGACAGTGGGTGCCTGACTCTATAGGCAAAATTCATGTTCTGTTTTCTTCCTTTTGTTGCCCCTCTTTCCCTACCTTGCCCTCCCACTGCAACTTGATTCTTTATTTGGTGGTCAAAGTCAACACTAGAATGCCTTATTTTTCTGGAAGTCAAATAGAGCAGTGGTTTTCAAAAAACATGAGGGTAAAAGGGGAGTTTGGACAAGTGTTTCACCGATGGGATGAGCCCAGCCTTTCTTTCTTCTCACCTGACTTCTGCTCTGAGTGTGTCTTCACCTTGACTTTGCCGTCTTCTGCACTCACCCTTACTGCCTAGTACTACCTCTCTGTAAGCACAGTATTCATGGGAGCAGTTAACAATCCTCCAAATTTTTTAGAATAGAGAAAAATGGCAAGGAAATGTAACTGTCAATGAGTTGGGAGACAAAAGAAAAAAATGAAATAAAGATTTATAAAGAAGTAAGAAAAGGAAAAAGATGGTTATATTAATAGTGGTTTCTGGTTTTTACTTTCTATTGTACAAAATTTAAAACATATACCAAATAATAGTTTAATTAATACTCCTATTTGTATTCTCCAGATCCAGCCATATCATGATATAGTTAACAGTAGTTTTGAAATAACAATAATAATGTACTGAATGCTCACCCTGGGCTAAGTATGTTTTAAGTATTGTAGATTAAAAATGGTTGAAAGTTCTTTACCATTATTCCCATCAAGAGGTTGGGTCAAAGTCAGCTCCCACATCAACTCTAGCCTGGCCCTGTGACATGCTTTGACCAACAGAAGGCAGCATAAGAGATACTGTGACCTTCCAGGGCTAGGTCCCGAGAAACCATGGTGATCAGTCTGACATGTCACCTCGACCAGGCTACAGAACCCAGTTATTCGGTCAAACACTAATTTAGGTGTTGCTGTGAAGGTATTTTGTACATGTCATTAATGTCCATAATAAGTTGACTTTAAGTAAGGGAGAGTATCCTAGTAATCTAGGTAGACCTGATCTAATCAGTTGAAAGGCCTTAAGAGCAGAGCTGAGGCTTCCCTAAAGAAGAAAAAGTTCTGCCTGTGCACAGTAGATTCGCCTCATGCCCCAGAATTTAATGCCTGCCCTTTCTGATGGCTTGCCTTACTTACATGTTTTGGACTTGCCTAGTCAACCTGCACAATCCTGTAAGCCAATTCCTTGCAATAAATCTCTTAACATGTATCTGCTACTGGTTCTGTTTCTCTGGTGGAAACCCAGCTGATACAAATTTTGGTACTTGGAAAACGGGTGTTACTGTAATAAATACCTAAAAATGGAGAAGTTGCTTTGGAATTCAGTAACGGATATAGGGTGGAAGAATTTTAAGGAGTATGATAGAAAAAGCCTAGATTGCCTGGAACAGGCCGTTAGTAGAAACATGAATGTCAATGGCTCTGCTAATGAGGAATTGGAAGGAAGTGAGGAGCATAGTACAGAAAACTTATGCTGCCTTTAAGAATATTTAAATGATCATAAACTTGCTATTGGTTGAAATGTGGACATTGAAGGCATTGCTGGTGAGGGCTCAGAAAAAATGAAAAATATGATATTAAAAACTGGAGGAATTGGGATACTGGTAATATAGTGACAGAGAGCTTAGGAGAATTATATTCTATAGTTAAGTTCAAAGTCGAACTTGTAAGCAATGAACTTAAATATTTAGGTAAGGAGATTTCCAGGCAAAGTGTTGAAAGTATGGCCTGGTTTCTTCTTGCTGTTTGTAGTAAAATGAGAAAGGAAAAGGATAGATTGAAAGAAGAGCTGTTAAACAAAAAGGATCCAGAATTTGATGATTTTCAATATTCTAAGCCTATCCAAATTGCCAAAGACACTAAAATTAGGATGCTCAGTGTTATGGAAAAGTGCTCTGGAGATAACCAAGGGTATGGCTGTGCAACCTTTTGTGAGTGCCTTGCAGCATCAAAAGTTCCGATTATTCAACCACACAGAAGGATTAGGCATTTGACTTGAGGACATTAGGCACATGACACTTAGATTCCCTCAGCCATCTCAGCAGAAGCCAGGAAGAGAGAAGGGATTATCCAGGAAAGATTTGGGGAAGAGCCTCTTGTCTAAAGCAGTGTATTCCAAGATATGCACAGTAGATCCACAAGGTTTGAAGAACGTGTACCAGCATGAACACACCAACTTGAACTGAAAGGGATAAGGAGAGGACAAAAAGGCTGTCAGACTCCCAAAATTCTACAGGAAGTGGGGGCAGGCTGTCTGTAGCATGGGGGAGAAGCAGAGGAGTCAGGAATAACTCAAAGGCCTTTGGCCTGGACGACTGCCAGCATGGAGGTGCCAACAGCTGTGATGGGAACACGGAGGAATCTGCTTTCTTACGGGCAATATCAAGAGTTCAGAATCATAGGAGTAAATGTTTGTGATCTTGGATGAAATAATAGTTTCTTAGATGTGACAGCAAAAGCACAGCAACAAAAGAAAAAAATAGTTAAACTGCACTTCAAAACTAAAAACGTTTGTACTTCAGAGAATACCATCAAGGAAGCAAAAAGAAAAACCACAGAAAGGGAAAAAAATATTTGCAAATCATGTATCTGATAATGGACTTGTCTCTAGAATATGCAAAGAACACTCACAACTCAATAATGAAAAGACAACTCAATTAAATAGTAGGGAAAGGATTTGAATGGACATTTCTCCAAAGAAAATATACGAATGGCCCGTAATCACATGAAAAGATGATCAGCTTCATTGGCCATCAGGGAAATGCAAATCAAACCCACAATGAGATACCCCTTCATACCAAATAGGATGGCTGTGATAAAAAAGACAGTGACGATTGCTGGCAAGAATGTGGAGAAACTGGAATCCTCGTACACAGCTGGTAGGAGTATAAAATGGTGAGGCCACTTTGGAGAACAGTCTGGCAGCTCCTCAGAAGGTTACACATATATTAACCGTTACCACAGGATTCAGCAATTTCACTCTTAGGTAAGAGAAATGAAAACAGATGTCCACACAAAAACTGCTACATGAATGTAGCAGCATTAATAACAATAGCCAAGAAGTATAAATGACCAAAATGTCCATCAATTGACAAATGGGTAAATAACATGTGACATATCCATACCATGTGACATATCCATTTGACAATAAAAGGGAATAGAACACTGATTCGTGTCACAACATGGATGAGCCTTGAAAACTTGCTAAGTAAAAGAATCTAGGCACAAATGACCACATCTTGTGTGATTCCATTTATATAGAAATGTCCAGAATAGACAAATCTATAGAGACTGAAAGTAGATTCCTAGTATCCCAGGGCTGGGGGCTGGGGGATGGGGGGGTGAAATGGAGGGTGACAGCTAAAGAGTATGAGATTTCTTTCTCGAGTGAAGAATGTTCTAAAGCTGACTGTGCTAATGGTTGCCCAATTGTATCAATGAACTAAAAACCACTGAATTGTAACTGTAAATGGGTAAACTGTGTAGTATGTGGATTGTAACTCAATAAAGCTTTTACCAAAGGAAAGAAAAAGAAGCCACGCCTGAGGTCTGCTCTGTGTTCAGCCCTGCGCTGGGCTGTGGGCTCCAGATATACAACACATTTTCCTGTTTCATAGTTTGGGCAGTAGAAGTGGGCCAGGGGTCACAGTGAGGTGAGACTGCCCAGGACACCCATGGTCGGTCTTAAGCAGGCTGGGTTGTGCCATCCCAGCGGCAGATGCCAGCCATACTCGCTTGCCCTGGGCTTCAAAAGGGGGAAGGGGAGGGTGTGGAAGATAAAACTACTCAGCTGCAAATATACGTTACTTTTTGTGAAAAATGAAGGATAACTCTAAGGCCAGAGCTGTGAGTAGAGTCTTGAGCCACAGAGGATTATTTCTAGGCTTTGAAACCTAATAGAGTTTGCCCAGTTGGATTTCAGAATTGCTTGAGACTGAGGATTCCTTTTTTTCTTCCATTTTCCCTTTTTTGAATAGGAATCTCAGACGCTGTTATCCAATTCCTGTCCTGACATTGAATTTGGGGAGCAAACAACTTGTTCCCTAGTTTTACAGGTCCACAAATGGAGAGGAATGTTGCCCCACGATGGATCATACTTAGAGTCTCAACTATATCTGATTTAGACTATTTAGATGATGAGATTTGGGACTTTCGAGCTGATAAGATTTAGATGAGATTTTGGACTCTGAGTTGATGCTGTAATGGGTTGAGACTTTGGGCAAAGTTGGAATGGGGTAAATGTATTTTACATGTGGGAGGGACGTGAATCTTTGGAGGACAGGGGGTAGAGTACAGTAGGCAGAATAATGGCCTCCCCAAAGATTTCCATGCCTTAATCCCCAGAACCTGTGAAAATGCTACTTTACATGGCAGAGGGACTGAGAGTGTGATTAATTTAAGGATCTTGAGCTGGGAAGAGTGTCCTGGGTTATCCCATGTAATCCTGTGAGTTCTTATAAGAGGGAGGCAGGAGTGTAGGGTCAGAGAAGGAGATGCAATGATGGAAGCAAAGGTCGGAGACAGAAGAAGAGATTTAAGATGCTGCACTGCTGACTTTGAGAGTGGAGGAAGAGGCCTCTAGAATCTGGAAAACTCAAGGAAACAGATTCTCCCCAAAGGATCCAGAACCAACACCTTCTGCCAACACCTTGATCTTAGGCCCATAAGATCTATTTCAGTCTGCTGACCTCCAGAACTGTGAGATAATAACTTTGTGTTGGTTTAAGCCATTACATTTATGGCAACTTATTTCAGCAGCAATAGGAAACTAATACAGAAGCGTTGAAGCTTCTGCCTCCATTCTCTTAGAAGTTGGCCACGAAGTGGAAAACGTTTGACCACCCTGAGAGGCAGAGGAGCCACAGAGAAAGAGAAAGGGCCTGGAGGGTGAGAGACAATGAAGAGAGAGCAAAACAGACCACAGTCCCCAGGCTTTGTAGCCACACTTTTGAGGCACCAGACATGTGAGTTACACTGAAGACAGTGAGTGAAAGACAACATGACCATAGGCAATATATAGGCTTTTCAGCTGTCCCGGTCCGCCATTTTGCTACCAAGAAAGCCAAAGCCAAGGGGAAAGGACAGTCCCAAGCCAGAGTGAATATTAACACTGCTTTGGTTGAGGATATAATCAACTTGGATGAAGTAGATGAAGAAATGAAGTCTGTAACAGAAGTACTCAAGGATAATTTCAATAAGACTCTCAACATAAGGACCTCACCAGGATCCCTTGATCATATTGCTGTGGTAACTGCTGATGGGAAACTTGCTTTAAACCAGATAAGCCAGATCTCCATGAAGTCGCCACAGCTGATTTTGGTGAATATGGCCAGCTTCCCAGAGTGTACAGCTGCAGCTATCAAGGCTATAAGAGAAAGTGGAATGAATCTGAACCCAGAAGTGGAAGGGACTCTAATTCGGGTACCCATTCCCAAAGTAACCAGGGAGCACAGGGAAATGCTGGCGAAACTGGCCAAACAGCACACCAACAAGGCCAAAGACTCTTTACGCAGGGTTCGCACCGATGCGATGAATAAGCTGAAGAAGTCAAAGGACAAGACCTCAGAGGACACCATTAGACTCATAGAGAAACAGATCAGCCAAATGGCCGATGACACAGTTGCAGAGCTGGACAGGCATCTGGCGGTGAAGACCAAAGAACTCCTTGGCTGAGAGTTCATCAGGGGCCAGCAACACTCCAGAGTGAATCCCATGGGTGGCAAATTGGCACCCCCAGCCCCCATCCACACGGAAGGCTGTCACCATGCGATCAGTCCTTGTGACGCCCAGCCTTCCAGTGGAACACTCAGACTTGTTCATTCTCTTCCTCCTACCCCTTGCCCACCCCATTCTGCTCTGGGCCCCTGGCGTGGATGGCCCTCAGAGACTATCTGCGCTGGCAGAGGGCCTTTACTTGGGCATTTGCCTTGACTGTGATGTCACCAAGGGACTGGGACCACTGGCAGGCTTGGTACTGTCTGCTCCTCATCTCAGGAGCCTCCTTTTCATTTAGGCCCTGTCCCCAATCTTGAACTCTGCTAGAACTGATGCGGGCCTTCACCTGTGACTGGACATCTTTGCTAGAGGCCCATTTTCACCAAACAATGACATCTAAATAAATTGGAAAGAATACCAACCACAAAAGAAAGGACAGAATCGGTCTGGATTGGTCGCTAAAGACCTGCATATGAAGCAACCAGAACAGTACTTTTGCCTCAGGTCACCTTCACGCATGTGCTTTTCTCTGCCTGGGCCGCTCTTCTACTCCTCCCCTGTTCACCTCCAGGTTTCAGCTTGGATATTATGTCCTTTGGGAGGTCTCCCTTTCCCACCTCACCTAGGACCCCTGATACTGGCTGTCATAGCACAGTCCACTGCT
>JAQIFY010001953.1:0-13752 GCA_028533085.1 Varecia variegata | reverse complement strand
CCCTTATTTTTGTAATTCTATTTCTTTCTGAGATTTTACTTCTAAGCTTTTCTTTTAAAGAAAGCAACATAGTAAGTCTAGGATATGTCATCAAGCAGTAAGACATCAAATGTTTCTATTGACAGGTCGGCTTCGTAGTAAGAATAGCTAGAGTGACTGAGCTGTTTAAGGACAATGCTGTTTCTTGAGACTGCTGCAGCGCCTGTCATTTGAGGCACAGAGAACATTCAAACCTCTCAAGCTGATGTCTGCTCAGTGACAAACGGAGGGCGCATTATTCCCAGTGACCTCAAGGTGGCAGTGTAGAAATACTGGAAATGAATTTCTGCTCTGAGGTCAAACCGCCCAGTGAAGGTCTCCAGGAATGGTTGGTTAGTTATGAGGACAGTTCCCAACACCACACTGGGTTAGTCACCATGACAACGGGAAGGCTGTCCTGGAATCCATGAGTTTCTAGCTGCCCTGTCTCCGGAGGTGAGAAGTGATGTATAAAGGAAAAGTTTGAGCCTAGGTAGAAGAATTTAATTTTTTTATGTTGCTGATATGACTTACTGTGGCAGAAAGGGTTCCTGGTGTTTGCCATGGAAGCAGGATTGGTCAGATGAGGCTGGGACCTATGGATTTCCGCGGCTTTGCTGGAGTAGGAGAGTAGCCTAGACTTTTCTCATCACTTAGTAACAACAAGAATGGTTTAGGGCACCCACCATGTGCATTGGGGGAGGAAATAATTAAGATCAGCTTGCTTGTTTCTTTAAATTCTTTTGCATAGGGTGGGGTCTATTGAATCCTCAGATCTATCATAATATATTACCAGTAACTCAGTAAGAAGGATGCAAAAGCATGAGAGTGAGCCTGTGGTCTCCGTAACTGCAGAGAGAGAACATTATCTCCTACTCCCAAGTTCCAATTTTCAACCACGAAAATATGCATCTTATATCCATGCAGCAAACACTCATTTGTTGAACGTCTACAAAATAGTTACTATACTCACAGAGTCAAATGGAAATGGAGAAGTAAGTTATGAGAGGTATCAACAAATGTTATTGAGAATTCAAAGGACAAATACTTAAAGCTTTGAGTAAGAGGAAGTTAGGTAATATTTCATGGAGCAATAATTTTGGCCTTAAAGAATGAGTAGGATTTTAGGTGGATAGAATTGGGTGGTGAAAGGGAGGACGTCCCAAACCAGAGGGAAAGAGTAAGCAAAGGTATGAGGGGGAGAAAATTCAGAGTGTGTTGGATATAGAGAAAGTACAGGCAAAGTATGGGAAGTAGCAGGTGATAAAGCTTTAAAGTAGTGGTTCACAATCAGGGGAGATTTTGCACCTTAGGAGACATTTGGCAATGTCTGGAGACATTTTTGGGTGTCACAACTGGGTAGGGGTATGCTACTGGTGTCTGGTGAGTAGAGGCCAGAGATGCTGCTAAATATCTTACAATGCACAGGACAGCTCACCACAGTGAAACTTGTCCAGCCTCAAAAGTCAATAGTGCCAATATGGGGAAACCCTGTTTTTCAGGCAGGTTGGTCTTGGTCATGGAGGACCTTGAAACTCAGATGTAGAGGATGGAACTTACTTGGGAGGCAAAGAGAAATTCGGGGGGAGGGAGGTTAAGTGGGAGAATAAATGTATTGGTATTATGATTTACAGGAGTTGTATGGGTACGTAGGCATATTTCATTCCCCCCACCCCCCGCTTCCCCGCTTTTTTAAGGAGAAACCTTGTTTACACTACTTGGTTGGCCAGCCATCGTTGTGCTTAGAGGGTTATAGGTGGAGATGCAGAATTGCAGAAACCTAGATAAGCTTGATTTATCTCCATATACAAGGAAAGGGAGCCTCAAAGAGAAGAAAAGATGAAAGAGGTGAAGATGAGGGAGGTGAGAGAGAAGAGTGAGGGAGGGAAGAAAAGAGTCAGCACAGGTTGCAGTTATGAAGAGGAAGCACCAAATTATGTCCTATGGGAGATCCTAATAAAAACCTTGCTTCTGCTCTCGATGTGCTTACAATTTCCTAAAGAAAATCTTACATTAACTAAGTCTCTGTTATTCACAGGAAAGAGTATACAGTTGACTGTCCATATCCGCATGTTCCACATCCTTGAATTCAACCAACTGTGGATTGAAAATATTCAAAAAATGACAAAAAATAACAATACAATAAAAATAATACAAATAAAAAATACGGTATAACTACATAGCATTTACATTGTATTAGGTATTATAAGCAATCTAGGGATGATTTAAAGTATCACATACAGGAGGATGTGTGCAAATACTGTGCCCTTTTATATAAGGGACTTGAGCATCCACAGATTTTGGCATCTCCAGGGGTCCTGAAACTGATCCCCCATGGATACAAGGGATGACTGTGCATATTTTCAAAAAGCTCTGTCATTTATCAGAGCTTTCACCAATGAATAAAATCTAGGTGGCTTCAACTCAAGAGTAAAAGTCATTTTTGGCTGCTTTCCTTGTGGAAAGAAGGAAAACGAGCTCTTGCATGGAGCATGAAAGAAAAAACTAACCAAATATATACAGGTCTAGTATTAAATTATTTGTCTTTTAGTCTGGAGATAGATTTGATGCAGATGACTAAATATAGCCGGTTGCCTCTTGTTACAGGTACGTCATCACAAATTTGCAGTGGAGACACTATTAAAACGGCAAGAATATCAGTTCTTCATGTCACAGTCGGCTGCTCTGGTCCATGTGCCTCTGCCAAGTTCCAGTGGCTAATAAGCTTTTGGCCCAGCAACGGAAGCAATAGTGCCAATGACAAAGATAAACAAGGTCCTTTGCCAGGAGCAAAAGCTGAAATCTTTCTGGTAATTGCAGCCTGACATGTGGATGGCCCCAGGATCATGGGCCATCTCTACCACCAGCATTTACTATCTGTAGTGGCTCCAGGGACCTCACACAATATGGTGGCTGCCATGGGTGCTGCATTACCATGAACATGCCAGGGAAGAATGGCATTGTTCCTTCTGTTACTTCCCAGAGCAAATGGAGTTGGAAGTGAATGGACATTAGGAAGGACACCCACAGAGCTGGTCAGTCAGGGATGAAGTCCATGCACCAAATTGAGAAAAGCTGTTGCTAGGGAAATTTTAAAGAAAGGATGGGGAGAAGACTTTGCTTTTCTGTTTTTAGCTGGAATTGTTCTGTATCATATAGAAATGCTCTCAATTGCTACTTACAGCAAGTCCAATAATGATGGCTTGAAAATGGGAGATTATTTTATCGTATGACAAGAAGTCCTACAGGGTGGATTCTGTGGTTATAACTGCTCTATAATGCATTAAGGATGCAGGCTATTTAAACCTTTTCTGTCCCTCATTTTTAGCATGTTGAATTTTAGTTTTTGTTTGTTGTTTTATGGTATTTCTTCAGGTATCATGTCCAAGGTCAAGGCAAGAAGAAAGGGGAGGAGATGGTGCCAGCCACTTCTTCCTCTTCTATTAGGAAAGAAGAAACTTTTCCTACTACATATCATGGCCCAGAACTGAGTCACCAGGTCACCCCCAGCTCTGAGGGAAGCTGGAAAAATGTGTGTCTGTCTAAAAGGAAGAAAATTTTCATGACTGGTTTAGACCAACCATGATTCATCTCTAAGGGTGGGCTGTTTGTTATCACAAACAAAATTGGGGTTCCCTTACCAATAAAGAAAGGGAGTTATTGGACAGCCAAATCACAGTGTCTGTCACAATCCCTTGCCATGCCAGATGTGATGGCCTGAAAGAGTGGTCTTCAGCTGGTGTTGGATGGAAACACAATGAGCTCCATCACTCTTTGCAGATGTTCCCATATCTTTGAATTCCTTTCTCTCTTTCTCTTCCCCCCTTTTTTAAAAAATTATTTTTTGTAGAGATGAGGCCTCACTATGTTGCCCAAGCTGGTCTCAAACTCCTGGCATCAAGAGTTCTTCCCACCTCGGTCTCTGAAATCAATGGGATTAGAGGCGTGAGCTACCATGCCCAGCTTCCCTTCCTCTTCTGAACTAATCTGTCCTTACATACATGGTTAGATTTCTAGTAAATTCCTGCTCATCCTAAGCTTCTACTGAAATCATCTTCGTGAAGCTTTCCCTGGCCCCACCTCTCAGTGTCAGGCATGCCCATCCCTGCTCTCACACACACTCTACACTGGCATGAATCACACTAAATTGTAGCTGTCTGTTTTCTTATCTCTTGTCACCACCAGATCGGACTTCTTGAGGAGTCTTATTCATACATGTCGTATTCATATTTCTATCCCCAAGACTGAACACAGAGCCTGGCACATAGTAGTTGTTCAACAAATACTAACTGAATCAATGAGAACTTCAAAGAGTTTTGAAGTTCTGTGCTGTAAAAACTTAAGAAATAGTGTTTCTGGATAAAACACACAGAGAAAACTTTATTATTTGGGGATTGTAAAAGAGCACACCTTTCAAGGAAGAGGTGCTCTGTCTCAAAGAGAAGATGATTTTGTCTGACTTTTCTACCTTTGTTTGCTGGCTTCCTGTAACACCAGGCCCTCCACCATTCCCTTACCTACCCCAGCTCCCCAGATGTATGTGGTGGAGTGGGAGCCATCCCTGGGAAGGCAGGGTTTCACTGGGGAAACACTTTGGAGGTTTGAATCTTGGTTGTGCCGTTATCACAATCTACTAAAGAGCAACACAAGTTAGCCTGTTAACTAATCTCATTAAACTCCAGTTTGCTCATTGGCAGAATGTGATAATAATAGTAACTTCATAGGGTTATTTTGAATATGAAATGATATAACATATGTAAAGTGTTTGGCACATGGTAAATGTCAAAAAGTGTTATTAGTGACTGCATCTTGGATCTTCAATTATATGCTTTTATCAGATAAAAGTTCCCATATTTGCAGGTGATTTTACTACCCTAGAGCCAAAACATTTCGTATCACACAAGGAAGTTGGGAAATTTCTTAGCTCTGTATCATGTACATAGCTCTATACCAAAAAAACCTGGTGATAATTATATCCCTAGTTTCAAGGAACGGTTACAGAATATCTGCATGGGAACTGCTGTGTGTTTTACATGTCAGTCTTGTAAGCACAAAGACCTACTTTTATTAAGGTCATTCTATAATGTGTGTTAAAAAATTTATAATTATCCCTCATTCATTCTTTCATTGAGATATAATCTATACACTATAAAATTCACTCTATAAAGTGTGTGAGTCAGTGGACTTTAGTATATTCTGAGTTGTGCAACTGTTATGGCGATCTAATTTTGTAAAATTTTCATCACTCCAAATAAGAAACCCCATACCCATTAGTTGTTACTCCCCATTCTCCCCTCCTCCCAGGCCCTGGAAACCACTAATTTACTTTCTGGTTCTATGAATTTGCCTATCCTGGACATTCAATATAAATGGAATTATACAATATGTGGCCTTTTGTGTCTGGCTTCTTTCACTTAGCATAATGGTCTCAAGATTCATCCGTAGAGTAGCATGTATCAGTACTTTATTCTTTTTTATGGCTGAATAATATTCCATCGTGGGACTATGCCACATTTTGTTTATCCATTCATTAATTGATAAATATGTGTGTTGTTTCTGCTTTTTGGCTATTATGAATAATGCATTGTGCACATTTGTGTATAAGCTTTCATGTAGGCATATGTTTTTATTTCTCTTGGGTATATACCTTGTAGTGGAAATGCTGGGTCCTATGCTAACTCTATGCTTAACCTTTTGAGAAACTGCCAGACTACTTCAAAGTGACTGCTACATTTTATATTTTCACCAGCAATGTGTAAAGGTTCCAATTTCTCTACATCCTTGTCAACACTTACTATTGTCTGTCTTGATTTTAGCCATCCTTGTGAGTATTAACTGGTATTTTACTGAGGTTTTGACTTGCATTTCCCTAATGACTAATAATTTTGAGTACCTTTTCATGTACTCATTGAATATCATTTTTTTAGAAATATCTTTTGCTCATTTTTAAATTGGGTTATTTGTCTTTTTATTATTGAGTTGTAATCATCTTTATACCTTTATTTGATATGTAATTTGCAAATCTTTTCTCCTGTGGGTTATGTTTTTCACTTTCTTGGGTTAAAATAAAAAATTTTTAATTTTGGTGAATTCCAATTATCTGTTTTTCTTCTGTTGCTGGTACTTTTGGTGTCATGTCTAAGAAACCATTCCCTAAGCCAAGGTCACAAATGTTTACACTTATGTGTTCTCTAAGACTTTTATGATTTTAGCTTTTATATTTAAGTCTTTGATCCATTTTGAGTTAATTTTTGTATTTGGTATGAGATGGGGGTACAATGTCATTCTTTTGCATTTGGATGCCCAGCTGTCATAGCAGCATTTATTAAAAATGTTGTTCTCTCTCCATTGAATTGTCTTAGCACCCTTGTCAAAGATCAATTGGCCATAAATGTAAGACCACAAGGATTTGTTCCTGGCCTCTACTTTCAATTCTATTCTGTTGATCTATGTATTAATCAGGAAAACAGAACCAGTAGGAGATTATACATACAGATACGCACATACATATATACACAGAGGGAAAGAGAGAGATTTATTGCAAGGAACTGGCTTATGCAATTGTGACCAGTCTAAAATCGTCAAGAAGAGCAGGCTGAAACTCTCAGGCATGAGCTGAAGCTACAGTCCACAGGTGGGATTTCTTCTTCTTTAGGGAAGCCTCAGCTCTGCTCTTTAGGCCTTTCAACTGATTGACTCAGGCCCGTTCAGATTATCTAGGATGATCTTCCTTACTTAAAGTAAACTGATTATAGATTTTAGTCACATTTACTAAATACCCTCACAACAACATCTAGATTAGCATTTGATTGAGTAACAGGGGACTGTCATCTAGCCACGCTGACACATAAAACTGACTGTCACAATCTGTTTATACTAATGCCAGCACCACATAGTTTTGATTAGTGGAGCTTTGTAATAAGTTTTGAAATTAGGATGTGTGAGTCCTCTTTGTTCTTTTTTTTAAGATTGTCTTGACTATTCTGGGTTCTTTGCATTCTGTATGAATTTTAGAATCAGCTTGTCAATTTCTGTACCCACATTCATTTTTATATTAAGATAAATTGATAACTTTGAAATCTAATTCATGTGACTTCAGGGAGTGGGTTAAGATGCTCTGCTTTGTCCCTAGAGGGGGGAAAAGTAATGTCTTTTCTTTTTCCATTGCAAGATTCATAGCTGAGACCCCTATGACAAAAGACAGATTAACAAGAGAAAAACGTAACACATTCATTTGATATAAGGTTTACGTGGCATGGGAGCCTTCAGAAATGAAGACCCAAAGAAACTGGGAAAACTGTAGTTTTATGGACAGTCATGCAGAAGTATGATTGGAGGACAAAAGGATATGATCTAATGGTAATAAACTGAGGGAACTTAGCAAGGCCTGTTTGTTCAGATTCTTCTCTGTGTCTTCAACCCTTTCCTCCAGGTCTAGGGGAGGACCCCTCTGGAATGCGGGTCTTATGACTACTTTAGAGAAAGTTCAGAGAATTCTTTTATGACCTGCTTCATGGGAGAAAGGCAGGAGAAGGCCAGAGAAACCTTCCTACTTCTGTAGTTCTCTCAAATGTCAAAGTGTCATATTTTGCAGGTGGCGTGTCCTGAGCCCTATCATCTCTCGGAATCACTTCATATTCTTCCTATCTTCTGCAGGCAACATCATATTCTGCCTGCCAGTGTGAAAGACTGAGATGGAAAAGCATCATGGGAATAAATGAATTAATATGACAGCCAATAAGAAATTTCAGTTCTCAAATATTAATACCATAACTTAAATACTACTTCTCTCTCCTAACTATTAAAGAGAACAAGTGGCATGTTCTATACTCTTCATTTGATGTGACAATTTTGCCTTCTTGGTTGGGGGAGTGCCACCCAATGTACTCTCAACATCCGTCCATTGGTTCCTCATAAACTTATTTTGAGACTTTACAAAGCTCCAAGCTCTGTGAAATAACTTGTGGCTGGAGAGATGAATAAGCATGGCTTCTGTCCCTGCAAGGCTTGGGGAGACTTTCAGAGCAAACATAACCAGCCACAATGAAGAAACCAGGAGCCAACCTGTCTTGCAGTTTGGCTGATGGCACATTTTTTAAGTATCACATGTGCATTTCCTGTCCCATTGACCTGGCTATTTTCTGGTCATTCCTCCTCGGTTGGCTTTTTCAAAGTCACATCTGGCTGGTGGGGAGGAGTGGTGAAGTCTGTGCTCTTTCAGGACAAGAGGGTAAGTGAAAGTCCCACTGTTAATTGCAGCCTGTTCCTCTCTCCTCCTCCCTGCTCAGCCATCCATTCCATTTTCTGGGAAGGTTTCTTAGTGCTCAGGCAATCTGAAGGGATTTGAGAAACAATGAGTATTGTCAAAAGTCAGCTAATAGCCATTGCCTAGAAAGATACCTAATTAGCAGATGGCCCTTTTGAGGCTACTCTGAGGGCTCCCCACCTTTACTTGTCACCCGCTTTGAGAAGTCTTGTAAGGAATGGAGCTGAAAGCTCTTTCAGAGATTGAGAAAAAGGGCTGTGTTTTATAAAGGGGCGCTTTTTCTTCTTTTCTCTTTCTTATTCAATAATCAGATCCCTGTGAAAAAGAGATGACACTAAGGCTTGGGATTGGGAAACTAAGTGTCTCCTACTGCGGGAAAAAGTTATACTTACACCCATGGTTGGTGGGGGTCCTTGGAGAGGAAGTGGTTCTTGATTTTTAATTGAAGACATGATGCACTATGTGATAAACATCATAGTCTCTTACCCCACTGTGAATAAGTGAGTGAGAATATGTTTTTAAAGGACCATTCAAAATACAACCCTAATAGAACACACTAAAGTCTGTTGAACAATGCTCATTATGATTATGCATTTAAATATCAAAGGGAATAGCTTGTTTTTCAAAGTAAAAATGGTCTAGTATAGATGTTGATTATTCTTGAGATTCACCAATGAGGCAGAACCTGTCCCACTCCCCACCCCCAGGCCGGTTGCAAATCAGCGTGAAGCTGTGTAATCTGACCAACAGGACTGATGCAGGTCAGGTATTAAGGGCTAAAATGGATTAAACAAAAGACATTCCCCTTGTAACAAGAAAGAAAAACTTCAAAGGTGGGATTTGTTCTTGTTATGACAAAGGAAGTGGATTTACACACTGCCTTGAGGCACACCCCTCAGTGACTTTCAATTTGCTGTCCTCACGCGGAGAGGCCTTTTCCCCTCTCTGTACCGCCCCCCAGCCCCCTGCTCCGTGCCGGCTCCCAGAGTGCTCCCCAGGGTACGAACAGGTTAAGAGGATCAGATTGAGAATGCTTTCTTCGTGTTTGTTTTTCTTTTCTTTTTCTTTTTTTTAATTTTATTTCAGAATATTACAGGGGTACAAATGTTTTGGTTACATAATTTGCTTTTGTACCGTTTGAGTCAGAGAGGGGAAAATGGCAGCCTAGAGGCAGCCTGTCTTCTTCTTGTTTGTTTTTCAAGACGAGCCAGAACCACCGGGCCTCTCCCCAATCAAATGATACTCATTTGGGCACCTCCCATGTTCCCATCACTCAGACATGTGACAGGAACAATGAGCAGGTGCAATAGGGAAAGCTGTTTAGTTTCCTCCATCAAAGCAGACTGACCAAACGCTCCATCCTGGTACTTGCATTTGCTTGAAAATCCAGAAGTGAGAAATGCAAACAAGAAGCAGGTTATTGCAATGGGTTAAAAATAACTTCACCCCATTAACATGTCTCACTGCATAGACTTTCAGTCCTGAGTCAGGATTAGACACATTGGGCTTTATTTTCAATACCCTGATGCAATGTTATAACTTTTATTGTAATGATATATATGTAAACATACTGTATCTTCTAGGAGTTCAAAGCATTTTGTAGTTTTTATGCATTTGGGCATATACATAAATATATATGTTACATAAATATACATACATAAATATATGTATTTATCAATTATTGTACTCAAATTACCCTTAAAATACTTAAGTCCTCTGAGATGGAAATGGAAATGTGCTGGTACATAAACGTGGCATGATAGTGTCTCAAACTTGAGTGTGTACAAACCCTTTTAAAAAGAAAAAAAAACCAAACTCCCACTGTTCCCCAGATGTTGACTTCAATTTTGTTTATAATACTATTACTTAAACATGTATGAACATAAAACTCGTTATGTACTCCTTATGTTGCAGTTCTTATTCAATTATAATACCAAAGTAAATGCACTAATTACAAACAAATTGCAAAACAAATAAAATTCAAATTAGCATTAAATTCATGTTGACATAATGTTTTATTGAAATTGAATTACCATTTACAACATGTATTCGGTGCTGGCTGCCCCTCCACATTCTTTTGAGTTGGGCGTACCAATACGCCTATCTGAACTCCTGGAAAACATTTTTCAAACTAAATACCATAAATCATTTGACCTTTTTAAAATTATTTCTTTGAATAATTGTTATCATAATGATCTTTTCACCTGTAATATATGCTTTGTTCCATTTTTCTGATGCAATTTGTAAAAACCTAGTATATGATTTATGTGTTCTTTTTTTTTTTTTCCGAGACAGAGTCTCACTCTGTTGCCCGGGCTAGAGTGAGTGCCGTGGCATCAGCCTAGCTCACAGCAACCTCAAACTCCTGGGCTCAAGCAATCCTACTGCCTCAGCCTCCCGAGTAGCTGGGACTACAGGTATGCGCCACCATGCCCGGCTAATTTTTTCTATATATATTTTTAGTTGGCCAGATAATTTCTTTCTATTTTTAGTAGAGACGGGGTCTCGCTCTTGCTCAGGCTGGTCTCGAACTCCTGAGCTCAAACAATCCGCCCGCCTCGGCCTCCCAAGTGCTAGGATTACAGGTGTGAGCCACCGCGCCCGGCCCTGCCTGTGTTCTTTACTCATAGCCTGAAGCAGAGGGACCAGTAATACTATCCCAGACTGTGGTGCTCCAGTTGGGTGGCCAGACTCCATCATACATTGTCATCCAGATGACCCAGAATATAATTTTATTACAGTTTGAAAAGATTGTCATCTTCATAAAAATATAAAGTCAAAAACTTTCTGTAGAGAACTCAACACGTCTGAGGACATGTCCTTGGATCTTGATTTGAGGATTCTAAATAACTTTTACAGGCTAAGCAGGGTCTTTGTCCCAAAAATCCATTCACTTGCTACAGGAGTGAGCATCTGGGTTAAAGAACAATGATATTCTTTCTTTATTATGAGGCAAGAATGCAGGTCCCAATCAAATAACGGGTCTTCGTTATTTAACCAATTAGCATTCCCCAGCTAATAAAACGGCTAATAGATAGACAAGGTGCTTCTCCTTAAGGAGCTTACAATCTACTTGAGGAGAGAAGACACACACATGCACATTTTAATATTTGAAAGTACATATTCAAAGTTTGGTTACAAAACATCGACATTTCTTGGTCAACACACAAGATTTAAAGTAGACTTTGGAAACATTATTTGTCATCTACATTTAAATACTTCATAAAATTTCAACTCATACTGTGCTCTTCTGTGCAGTGAAAAATGCCATTTCAGTATGATACCATCAGTGATTTTTGAAATGAGGAAACCCGATAGTATTTGGGCTTAGATATTCTGAAAAAAAAACTCTGTCATTAGAATGATCTTGAAAGTTGTGACCATAAAATGGTCAAAGCATGAGAAATCTCCACAATTGAACTAGGTATTAATATATTTCTGTAAAAGTTGTGTGGGCATTAGAAATAAAAAGTATGTGGGAAAGATGCACACTTCTAGTAAATTTCACAGTCTTTAGAATGAGAGATAAATTTACGTACAATGAAAAGCCAAAAATACATAAAATTCAATCTAGTGATTTTCCTCAGTGGGGATGAGGTGTTTAGACTGTGATTACAGAAGAATTAGATAATGTATGATTTGAACCCAAGACAATAGACTATCTGAGACCACCCATTTGAAGGGTGTTTAAATATAATTACTATAAAGCAGGAACAGCATATTCTATCAGAATTGCTAACAAAAACTCACTTGCTGTCCTACCTAGAACCTCTGTTTCTTGAGCAATCTCAATCCTCTATGTAGCTTGAGATAATTTAAGTCTTTCAACTCTGGGAAGACCCAGAATGAAATGTAAAAGTGCCAGGAGGCTCAAACTTGTAGTTTCAATATAGTTTAGTAAAAAAGAATTTGTACATATTTGATATTTTAACTACTTGTAATATTTGAAGGAATTGCTCAGCCTTGTAATTCCAGTATTAAAATGTGTGATTCAGTAATTGATTTAGACTTGTGATTTTAAATTGAAATCTAACCATGGTTATACATAGCACTGGACTGTTTAAGAGAGCTTAAGAAGCACCATATATAAGTTTAACTTGTTGGATTATAAGAATAATTTGAGTATTTGGGAAGGTTAGTCAGTCAGACAGCTAAAGGACTTTAGAGAAAATCAAGTAAATAAATTAATACTTCAGTTGAAAGTATTCTAAGATACTTAGTTACAAAGTTAAACAAGTTTATTCGAAGGCCAATTTAAAAAGTGATTGTTCAAATTAGCTAAACTTATAAATAGAATAATAAAAATTGTAAGCTAAGCCTAAAAACTTATAGAAGAACTAGGTTTTTGGATGTATAATTTTACCATATCAAATATTGTTGTTTTAAAACTAGTTATCTTCTGAACAGTATAGTCGGCACAAGAAAGCAAAGGCAAAATCTTCAAAGGCAACAAGAAATTCACACTTAATTTATAAAATAAAAATTCTTCTTTTACTTTTTTATTTCAAATAAAAATATACAAGCAATTGTTATCTTAATCACCCCTGTAATTGTAGTATAAACTGCATTTCACTTTTATTATGCAATTTTTTAAAAAAATGTTTGAGGTCTTCATGGAAACATAAGGATACTACCCTATTACCTCCACTACCACCATCACTACCACTAACTGTGGCCTAATTGGCATCATCAGGGAAATGTATTCTTTGTCTTGCCAGATCTTAGACAGTGTGGCTGCCCCCGACTGAGTGCCTGTATCATGGAGCGGGGAATGTGAAATCTGAAGCCCAGCTCACAGGAATAAGTGCTTATGAGCAATGCACCCCAACCTTTCTCCTCCTACGTTATTCATCCCCCCCAATTCAACCCTCACCCGGTTTCTGTGAAACCCACATCCCATTTTTTGCAGTAGAAACACTACTGTCATGGAGCTTCCCCACATACTGAAGAACCTGTTTGGAAATAGCTACTGCTATGGACTGAATTGTCATCTGCCCTCCCCACATTCATATGTTGAAGCCCGAATCCCCAGCGTGATAATATTTGGAGATGGACCTTTGGGAAGTAATTAGGGTTAGATGAGGTCATGGGGTAGCGTTCTCATGACAGGATTAGTGCCCTTAAAAGAAGAGACACCAGAGAGCTTGCTCTCTCTCTCTGCCATGTGAGGACACAGCAAGAAGGCTATCATCTACAAGCCAGGAAGAGAGCTCTTACCAGAGACCCAAATTAGTCTGCACTTTGATCTTGGACTTCCAAGCCTCTAGAACTGTGAGATACAACTTCCTGTTATTTAAGCCACTGGTCTATGGTATTTTGCTATAGCAGCCTGTGCAGACTATGACAGGTATTCCTAAAGAATAATTCTTTTGATTAATAAAGACAGAAAGGTAAGCTATCAGTTGCATTCAGGATTGGTCTTTCTAATTATCAATTAATGATTGACTAGAGGTCTCAGGGATAGTGAA
>JAQIFY010001952.1:0-13752 GCA_028533085.1 Varecia variegata | reverse complement strand
CTATCCAGGAGAACCAAAGAGGTGTCGTATCAGCATTATTTCTTATAGCTGAGTAATACTCCATGGTATACAAATACCACATTTTACTAATCCATTCATGGATTGATGGGCATTTGGGTTGTTTCCACATCTTAGCAATTGTGAATTGTGCTGCTATAAACATTCGGGTGCAGGTGTCTTTATTGTAGAATGACTTATGGGGGATCTACCCAGAAGTTCATTTATTTCTTGATTGCGTCACACAGATACACCCGGAATTGTCCTTAAAATTCTCAGAGCCACTAAGCTTTGATTCTAAGGAGATCTGAGAAATTGAAGAGTTATGTCCATCCATTTCACAGATGAGGAAAATTGACAACCAGAGGTTGCTTATGGTTAGTGGAAAATCTTAAGTTCTGTAGTTCTCTGTTTTATTTTCCTTTTTAGGTCCATCTGATTATTAAAAACAGTGAAAGTATCCTTAACTCAGAGCAAAAATAAATATAACACTTAGAAAATGCCTTTGGATTAAGCTGCTACTGCTACTGGTCCCATTTTCTGCAAAACCTTTTTACTTATCTGCTATAAAGACAGTTTATTTTTTTCCAATAAGATTTATTTTGGTCAATATCTGCTGCTATAGCATAAGCTGATGTATAGATTTTTATTAACCTTATGTTAAATGCCCTAAAGTAGGGGTTGGCAAACTTTTTCTGTAAAGGGCCAGATAGTAAATATTGAGTCTTGTTGTAATGATTTAACTCTGCTGTCTCAGTGTGAAAAGGGAGCCTGGCTGTGTCCCAGTGGAATGTTACTTACAAAAGCAGGGCGTGGCCAGGTCTGGCCCACAGGCTATAGCTTGCAAGCCGTGCGGTCAAGTGGGTCTTTTTGGTTCCCAGCAGCAGCGCAGCTTGCTATCTTTCATACACAGTTACAGTTGGTGGTGATGGTGGTGGTGACTGAGAAAATAATGTAAATCAAAGTATTTACTGCCTTCCAACTTATAATTTTGGTGTTATTTTCTAGACAACATGCTAGCCTTAAGATATAATAAAAAGCACACTTAAGAAAATAGCTAACATGTTTGAAGTATATCTTCAAGAAGAAGACTGGAGATTTTTCTGAGTTTTTCTGAGTATTCATAAACATATTTCTTTTTCTAAAGGAAAATAGCTTTGGTCTCATTATAAAGTTAAGACGTAAATAAGAAATTAAAAATAAACCCAATCCCCAAACCCAGGAGTAACCACTGATAATAATGTTATTTTAGTTTTTTGTTGGATTCCTTTATTTGGCCTCCTCCAGACCCACCGTCTGTCTTTTCCACTTGCTTAGTGCCCAGGAAGGGTGACCTCTGTGGACTACGTCAGGAGGCACCAACGACAACCAAAGTGTGCCGGAGAGTGAGGCGGGGTGTTTAACCCCCACTCCCATCCCCACCCCCAGTGTACTGTCCACACCCCTGCCAGCGGCCCCTCCTATTGCAGCTCTCTGGGTACCTGTAACCTTGCCCTCCCCACCTGCACCCCTGCACCTCAGGCTTAGTGCTGGTTGACCATGCAGGGGACTGCACCACCCCCACTGCTTTCTCTAAGCCCCGCCTACCCTTTGAATTATCCCTTTGTTACCGTCTTTCACTTCCCCAGTTTGAGTGTGCATCTGTCCCTCACCGTGGCCCTGACCTGACTGACAGAAATGCTGTGTCCAGTGTGGCGTAGTCCACCACCAAGGCAGATACGGAGAACTCTCCCTGCCTGCTCTACTTCTCCAGGCAAGGAGCAAAGAGCTTCCACATCTCACTGGAGCTAGAACTCCAGAGTTCAAATCCCTGCTCCTGCATTTACTAGCTGTATGACTTTGGGAAAATTATATCACCTCTTTGAGCCTTGGTTTCCCCATTTGAAAAACGGGGGCAATAATATCTGTCTCACGGAACTGTTGGGCAGATTAAATGAAGTCATGTCTGTGAAGTGCTCAGCATAGTGCCTGGCACTTGGCTGAAGGTGCTGAAACAGATCGTAAAAAACACTCCATTTTTTCTTGGTTTGTGAATAGATACTCCTCAAAGGATCCTTTGTAAAGGAAAAGGCCATTTGTAACAGAGGAATGCTTTCCTGTCACACCTGTTTCAGAGACTGCATGTTTCAGAGGGTCGTGGCTCCTGCCCTGCTCAGGGCGTGGGCGGACTCTCGTGGACAGCTTTCACCTGCCGGTTTCTAGTGACAGCAGATGGCAGTGGAAAGCTAGGCCACCCCTGGGTGGTTTGGGCTAACAGGAAATCCGTATAACTCTGTTGGAGCCTTAGTGTTACGACTAAAGAAGTAACTTTCAGAGTCAACAGAAAGAATAGGCATTATTCATATCCCTAAGGATAATATGGCTAGCATTTATTTCACACTTACTAGAGTTTTATACACCTCCTTTATTTATTTAGTCCCCAAAAGAAGGTAGTATTATTATTCCCATTTTAAGGAGAAGAAATTGGAATTTAAAGAGAGGTTCAGTGACTTGACGAATGTTTCCTAGCTAATAGTGGTGATTATGGGATTCACACCCAGGCATTCTCTCTAGTAGCCTGCATGCTCACCTGTGCTCGGCTGTCTCCAAGGCTCTTGTCCTTGACATGCTGGAAGGTTGATAATTTTAAAAACTTGGTTCTCTGTGCACATGGTAAAGATTTGAACCATACAAAAGAATAGTGTGAAAGTGTGAAGTGTCTTCATCTAAGTTCTTGTTCCCCAATCCCTTGCTCCAGAGGCAGCCGCTCCCCTTTCGTGTCCTTCCCGAGGTCTCCTTAGAGGGCTGTTACCAGCATTGCAGAGGGAAGGGTTACTGCTCCTCAGCACCCCTCTTAGCTGCACCTCTGGCCTGTTGTCCTGGATGCTTTTCTGGGCTTGGATTAGGTAGCAGGAGAGGCTGTTGGTGAGAGCCTCAGCAGCCCGGTCACTACATGGGATTCAGGTCATTTCTTTGCTTTCGGCTTCACCTGGAAGAGTCTAAATTCCTGTCACCTCCTACTTCTCCATTTAAACACATAGTTAGTGTTTGTAGGTTGAATGAAAGCCTTGAACTCATCATACACCTGGGTTTTAAATATAAGGTACCCGCGGATTGTCTTATATTCTGAATACTCGTTAACTGATTAGCAGAACAACCTGTCACTTCCAGGGACACTAGGAGAAGGGCTGCCTTACGTGGTGTTGGGTACTTACCTCCGACACTCCTATGACACGTACCGCCCCCATATTTTGGTGCAGACATTAATATCTGTATTTAAAAGAAATGTTTTTATAGTACAGATGCAGAAGTGATCAGTTATGTGATAATCATGTCTTTAATAGATGATTCTTATTACTGTGTGTTTGATTCAGTATGGATATTCTAAAATGGCCAAAATATGTTGTGACCAAACATAGCAGAAAGAGTGAAGGTTCATCTACAATGTAATTTAAAAAAAATTAGCAGTCTGTGTTACACCTTTAGTTGACTACTCCTTAAGTATGTTATAGATTTGTAGGGAAATATATTTTTTAAAAACCCAATTTTGTATATAATCAGAAGTTGAATATATTTTATTACTGCAGTCAAATAAATGGTTTTGTTTATTACCTTGTATGCTTTGTACTGGTTTACTACGAATAGTGATTCCAGGGGTTTGTGCTTCAATCTGTTCTTTCCAAGGCAGCCATAATGAGTTCAAAGCATATGGTATTGATTTTTGAGAGTTCTGCCACAGAGCTATCATGAATTATTGGTTCTGTGTTTTATTTTAGGATTTCAGCTTCTTCATGTTTCGAAGCATGTTTGATGGGAGTGCCTGTGTCTCTGCAGTCAGTTGCGTGGCCGGAGGAGTAGGCATACAGCGATTGATTAAGTTGACATTTGATATTAATAGCTCAGGGACGGTTTACGTCACAGTATGCTTATCCATCCTGGATCTAGGTGAAGGCATTTTGTAGCTAGTGAGTGGTAGTGCTGGGATTCAGACCTAGGCACCTGTCTAGAAGCTGCATCCTCAACCCCACTCCTTTACCGCCTCTAAGGTGCTTGGCCTTGTGTTTCCTCCACCTCTTTGCTTAATCTCACTTGTGCCTTTGGCAGTAGGAGCAGTATGTTGTTGAGTCATTATCCACCCAAGACAGCCAGGCTTCAGCTTCGTCTTCTATGAGCTGAATGACCTCGGTGTAATTTGACCTCTCTGAGTGTCAGTCTCTTTATCTGTGAAATGAGGACAATAATTCCTACCTTCCTGTTCACCAGGTAGATGTACTGCTGTACCAGCTGATTTTATTCATCCTTCTATCCCTAGGATATAGCATAGTGCCTGACACGTTACAGGCACTTAAATGTTAGTTTCTGTGCTAGTTTCTTCTCTCCTAGAAGCTAGACCTTGGTTAAGAATTAGATGTCCCATGGGGTGGTCTGAACAGGTCACTACTTGGATATAGTCGGGAAACTAAGATAAATATGGGGAAGGGACCACTCATTATATCCTTTACTCTCAGTCTTTTTTTCATTGTAAACAGAACTAAGCTCAGCATCTCTCTGGGGAAAGACAAAAACTCTGCTCCCAAAAGGAAGGGAGAAGGATTCCTACTACTCGGTGGACCACGGGCATTCTCGCGGTATAGGATGAGAGCTGGTCACACCAGACCGCACACATGGGAGGGCTCGGTGGAAGTTTATCTGAGGTTTGCTATATTATGATTGTCACGATTAGGTAAGTTAACAGAAAGCGTAGGAGGGCCTTACAGGAGGGGAGAACAGCACAGCAGGAGCAAAGGTGCGCAGGTGGGAAATCACGGGGTGGGTTTGTGGGAGAAGGGAGCGGTCCATTTCCCGGGCTTGCTGGAGCGTGGGGGCAGACTGTGGAGAGGTAGCAGGGAGGCAAGGGGACTGCAGCAGGTTCTACATAACCAGCTAAGGGGGTTTGGACGCTATCTTTAAGAGGTGGTGATTGACGAAAAGGTTTTGAGCCTATGGGTCAGGATGGAGGCTGCATTTTAGGATCGATTGGGACCAGGAATGGGACACCCAGGTGGACTGTCAGTAGAAAGAACACATTCGGAATAACAGGTGAAGAGAGCTCTGGCAGCCGTGCAGGGCGGTAACTGGGCAGGAGTTACTGAGTCACGAAGTGCCTGAAGAAGAGCTTCTGGGAGACACGGCCGTGAAACAGAAGTTAAAAAGAAGGAAAAAGAAGTGTAAGAACTGCACAAGTTGAAAGTAGAGTGGAAAGCTGTGTGTATCTCCTGGGCTCTGACGCTTGAGTACCGGGGCAAAGATAGTCGTCTGACTGAACTGACTGTGCTCTGGGAAGCGCAGGTCAGGGAGTCTGAGATCAGGTGTCGGTGGCTCAGCTGCTGACTCTGTGCGGGTTAATAAGATGGTTTGTGAAGGTGCACCAAATCCTCAGAGCCTCGGGCTGCGGTCTGAGGAATGAGGCACTTACAGAATCTTCTTTCCTCATTCTCTCTCCAGGCCTACTTCCTGTGCTTTTTTTTTTTTCAGTCAGTGAAGATCCTGCAGCTCAGCAGCTGTCCCCATCTCCACACTTAAATTATCCTTACCCCGGTGGGTCCCTAGTTGCTAAATCTAATAGACATTTTTCTGTCCTTATCCTACTGGTCCATTCCATCGTATTTGACACTGTTCCTGCTCCTCTCCTGGAAATACGCTTTCCTTATATTCTATGACAAGGTCATCAAACGGCAGCCCATGGTCCAATCTGGCCCTCCACCTGTTTTTGTAAATAATATTTTATTGGAACACAGCTGTACTCATTTGTTTATGTATTGTCTGTGGCTGCTTTCACCCTACTCAGCAGTTATGTTGTCGTAACAGAGACCCTAAGGCCTGCAAAGCCTAAGTTATTTTCTCTCTGGCCCTTTAACACATTAACTGTCATGTGAGTTGTATTTAACTCATGCTAGTTTTGAGTCCGAGGCCTTGTGAAACATATCTAACTCATGTCTCTTCACCTTGGGAGCCACAAGAACTATTTTTCAAGTTGCATATAACTTACACACAGAAAACAATAAAAAACAATTTTTTCATTAAATTAGAAAGGATTGTTTTGTTTTCAAAGTTTTTATTCTGTTTTCATAATAAAACACCATGGCTTCAAGGAAAAAAAATTCTTTTCTAGTGTGGCAATCAATGTGTTACAGGAAAAATTTGCTAACCCCTATTCTATAACCCCCTCTCCCCTAGTTTTCTTCCTCCCTCGTTGGCTCTGCTGAACCCTAAAGCTGAGAGAACGTGTAAGAGCCAGTTTTAAGGTAAGGTTGTAAAAGCTCTGGTCAAAAAATACTGGAGGTACTGGAGAAACTGTACCCCTTCCCTGGCAGCTGGTTCAAGAAATAGTACCTGACATTTCTTTAAAAATGAAAAACTAGCATAATAATTGTAATTAATGTAAAAAGATACTTTGTTGAGGAGTTTATAAACATTATGTAATTTAATTTTTATGATCAGCTTCATTTACAGTTGAGAAAATTGAAGCACAGAGAGGGTGACAACTTACCCATGGTCACACAGCTAAGAGGTAGCCTCAGGGCCCATGCCCCTAGTCATCACACCAGACTGCCTCCCCACGGCGCTGCTGTTTCAGAGGCAGCACCAGTGAAAGGAGCAAATACAGTGATGTGAGCAAATACAGTGTGTGGGGCTGGGTGAGTTTTCCAGAGGTCAGCTTTGCAGTTTTGGACTGCAGGATTGCGTTAGAAAGCTAGTGGAACATGGAGAAAAACACCCAGCAAACCATGACTCTGCAGAACAATCCTGTGACTTCCAGAGAGCTCCTTGTGTGTGCCGTGGTGTGATCCTGACGCAGCTGGGGTGCGCTGACCCTGCTGGCCTCGTCTGTGCTCTCAGGCGCCTGTGAAGCGAGTGTGCACAGGGGAGAAAGCAGAGGGGATCGGCTCTTGCACATTGTGCCAATGTCAGCGTCCTCTTAGTGAGCCTTTGGTGACTTGAAAATAGAGTCCTGCTAGAAGCATGTAAACAACATGTGCGTGGATTGAGGGTTTTCCTCTACTGAGTTTTGACCTTGTGATGTGTTAGCATGGGTCTGGGGTTTACCTCTCTTAGTGGGACCAGCATGTGCAGGGGAAGCTTGTTGAGCCCATATGTGATGTTCAAGCCCCGCCGACCCTTCACCTTTGGGGAGGAAGAGCACCCGGCATGGTGTCGCTGAAGTGTGGACAGCCCCAGGTGTGTGGGGTGGGGGAAATGTGTGTGGTGATGGTGGTAGGGCACAGCAAGAGCTTCACGGCTGGCAACAAATGGATGAAGTTAAGCAAGGCATACACTGTGTGTCTCAGAACACTTGAACTCCCCCAATAGCAGAAGCCGGGGCAGACGAGAAGGGCATCCTGAGGACATGAAGGCAGTGTCAGCAGACGACCGTGTGGTTGAAGGGAGCCGTGGTGGCAAGCCTGGGGACGGGGGTCTGCCAGCAGCACCCCAAGCAGGATGTCAGGACCCCGTCTAGGGAGGACCATTGCAGAGCCTTTGTTACCTGAGAATCCAAAAGCTGTTCTCTTTCTTGCTTAGCAGTTGTAGAGCTTACTTTAAACACATAGCCACATCATAAGGTTATACTTTTATTGTTTTCTTGTCCCATAATGTTGCCTCCTTGATCCGAAGCTGTATACTTTGGAGTTGCTAAGATAGGGGATGTCATGCCAGGGTTGATCCGTTCTGCAGATAAGATACTTGCCTTTCAGGGTTACTTTGGCCTAGAATTCTATTAAAATTCAGGCACGAAGGATGACTTGGTAAAAAATTATGACCCTCATCGAAACTTTGGCGGGGCGGACGGAGACACAGTCCCCTGCAGTGCCAGGCAGACTTCAGGGAGAGCTGTGGGCAAAGCCCAGGGAGTGCCACGAGTAGAGGGAGCAGGATTAATTTTAACTCTAGGGATTTGAGAATGTTATTTTCTTACCTTTCTGTTTCCATTCTTCATTGTCTTCCTCTAACTGCCTAAATGTGTATGTTCCCTGAATTCTGCATTCTCTTTCCTATGCACTGACTCCCGTGCAGTCCTGACTCTTCTCCTGCCTTCTCTTTTGGCCTCTTTGCCTTTTGTTTTTTATTGTGGTAAATAACTTGTAATATGAGTTCGACCCTCCTAAAAGACTTTAAGTGTACAGTAGGAGCACAATTTGTACAGCAGATCTCTAGAACTTTCCACCTTGCGTGACTGAAACTCTCTACCCATTGAACAGCAGCTCCCCATTTCCTCCTCTTCCTGCCCCACCTGCATGCGACTCTGTTTCTGAGAGTTCGACTACTCTTGAATCACCCGGTGTTTGTCTTTTTGTGACTTACTTCACTTGGCACGTGTCCTCAGGATTCATCCATGTGTTGCGTGTGCAGAGTTTTGTTCTTTCACACGGCTGAGCCATACTCCATTGCATGTACCATCCACACCATGTTTGCCACGCGTCCATCAGTGGGCACTTAGGTCGTTTCCGTATGTTCGCTGTTGTGTGACTGATACAGTGAATAGTACACAATTATCTCTTCAAGCCCCTGATTTCAGTTCTTTTGGATAAATACCCAGAAGTGGGATTGCTAGATTGTATGGTAGTTCTATTTTTAATTTTTTGAGAAATCCGCATATTGTTTTCCATAGTGATTGCACCGTTTTATTAATACATTCCCACCAACGGTGCACAAGGGTTCTAGTTTTTCCACATCTTCACCATTTGTTACTTTCTCTTTTTTTAGATACTGGCCATCCTAATGGTTGTGAGGTGAGGTTTTGATTTCATTTCCCTGATGGCTGGGGGTGTTGAGTATCTTTTCACATGCCTGTTGGCCATTTGTATGTCTTCTTTGGAGAAATATCTGTTTAAGCCCTCTGCCCATTTTTAAATTGGGTTATTTGCTTTTTTGCTACCGTGTTGTAGGGGGTCTCTGAGCCTCGCCTCCCACGTCTCCGTGTCCCTCCCTGGGGAACGCTATGCTTACATCTTCTACTGTTCCTCAGCGTGACCCTTCCGCCCCAGCGAGTGAGCGGCCCCCACTCCCTTCTCATTGCTCTGCTCCTACCACTCTCCCTTTGGTTTCTGAAAGATGCTCAGACCCAGCTCGGACAGATCCTTAAAATCCAGGTCAAGTACGAGTTCCCCCTGATTCTTCCCGGACCACCCAGCGAGATTTGCCGTCCCTCTGCTCAGGGCTCCAGTACTTGTCCCCGTGGCTCTGTGGGCAGTTGGCGGAGACTGCTTCCTGGCATTGGAATGGACATGACGTGTGGTGTGTAATTTTATGTTAACTGAACTGCCGTCTCCTGAAGGGAGGAGACTGTGTGCCCCAGGGGACCTTACAAAACACCTTGCCACACTATAAAGAGGCAGGAATTGTAGGAAAGGTGTGTGCATGTGTGTTCCAGGTGTAGAAGACATAGGACTCCAAACCTGACAGTGCTCTGGCAACAGAAAGAGGACACGAGGGAGCAAAACCCAATGGCCCAGGCCACTGTCAACCCCAAGAGAGACAAGTGAGCTGGACAGAGATAGGCAGGAAAGACAAAGGCCAGTGACCAGCACCTCTTAGCAAGTTGGGATTGGAGTAGACAAGCAGGTTTACACGGGAAGGTCATTGCTGCAATCTGAGACATACTCTGCTGGATTCTGGCAGGCAGGGGCTGACAAGTGTACGCCAGGAGCCAGAGAGAAGCCGAGTTCACCTTACAGTTCTGTAGGCAGTCGGAACAGCTGCTGACAGTGGGGGCTGGGCAGTGTAAACACCTCTGCTGAGAACACTGTTCCAGAGAATTCGTGGCTTCCAACTCTGCTGTGTCTTGCCAGCAATGCTGCATGAGTGGTAGCCCTGGCGTCTACTCATGAGCCCAGAGACCCCTAGAACAGATATCAGGAGGCCAAGGCCCTGTACAGGAGGGCCACAGGGCAGGCCACTGGGTTGGACTTGTAATGTGGCCGCTTGTGCTGGAACTGGCACCTCATGCTCCTTGCTGAGGCTGGAGGACCCTTCTTTGGGCTCGTAAAATCCATGGAGGTTCGTCACCTAGTGAGCTTTATTGCCTTCTTCATGGGGATCTCCACACACCCTCACTGTGGTGGGGTTTTTGGTTTTGTGTTGTTTTTTGAGACAGGGTCTCAATCTGTCATTGGAGCTGGAGTGCTGTGGTGTCGGCCTAGCTCACAGCAACCTCAAATTCCTGGGCCCAATCAATCCTCCTGCCTCAGCCTCCTGAGTAGCTGGGACTGCAGGTGTGCACCGCCACACCCAGCTAATTTTTTTTTATTTTTAGTAGAGACAGGGTCTCACTCTTGATCAGGCTGGTCTCATACTCCTGGCCTCAAGCGATCCTCCAACTTCGGCCTCTCAGAGTGCTAGGATTACGGCCGTGAGCCACCGTGCCTGGCTTATGGTTGGGTTTTTATGGTCTCTAAGACCCTGCCTTGCAGCTTGAGCACCAGCAGCCTGTTCTGCCTTGGTGATGCCATGGCCAGTTTTGGTCCCTGCATTACTTGGGAGGGTTCCCTCTAGAGGATGAGTTACAGGGCCCCACCTTGTACCATGGGAATGTCCCTTGGTAGGTGAAATCCTGCTCCGGTGTGAATCTGGGAAGCCCAAGAGCCTGGCCTGGCCTCTCCAGTGGGAGGGGAATGAACTGCTTGGTACTCTCAATAACTGCCTCTCATCTTGTTCCCTGACACTGAGAACAGCTCTGTCTTGTCTGGCTCCTCTCTGACCATTCTTCCCCTGGGGCGTTGATTCCTACACCTGGCAGGTATGTAGAATCACCTGGGTGCTCGAAAAGAAGCAGAAGATGACGAAGGCCCTATCCCTGCAGATTCTCTTTAACCAGGCATGAGTAGGGCCTTGGAATCTGGCGTTTTTCTACAGATATGTTCCTATCAATGTATCTATCTATCTATCTATGTATATACAGATACAGATATATATGAACTGCTGGAAGGATGGGATGAAGGACTTACTGAGTTACTGAGTAAGTTTTATTTCCTTTTTTGTCTAACTCTATGCTTTTTGAATTTTCTACATTGATCATATATTTCTTTAGAAATCAGAGAAAGAATAGATGTCATTAAAAAACAAACACTGCATCCTCAAGTGATCTTTCGGAAACCTTTAATCCTCTTAAACGTGTTCCTGTTTTCTACAGGGGGACTTGATCTCATCTTCGTGCCGGGTCTCGGCTTTGACACACACGGCAACCGACTAGGGAGGGGCAAGGGCTACTACGACGCCTACCTGAGGCGCTGTTGGCAGCACCAGGAAGTGAAGCCCTACACCCTGGCCCTGGCCTTCAAAGAGCAGATTTGCCTCCAGGTCCCAGTGGATGAAAATGACATGAAGGTAGATGAAGTCCTTTATGAAGACTCCTCAACGTGTTAAATAAGATGACTACAGCTGAATAATCAGTATTTTACATGAGAGTAAAACAAAATATGTGCATTTTTCTCTTGTCAAAAATTTGTTGAAGGTGCACTTTAGTGTGAAATGGACTGTGCTTTAAAAATGTGATTATAAAATGCCTAACATAAAGTTATCTTTAAAAATTAATAGAAGTGTGAATGGTAGAATATTAATTAAAATAGAAGCTGTCACCATATGATTTTCAGTTGCATTTCCTGGTGTTAATGTGACAAATTGATCTTTCTGCTTTGCATTTTAAGTTAAATATTTATGAGGAGCTGTGCTCTGATTCAGAGTGCAAGAGGAAGGTAAACTCACTGGGAGTGGACACTGTATTTCTTTATGTCCTGTCATGACCTGGTCAGTGTCTGGCAGGTGTATGCAGACTCAGTGATTATTAATTGATTTGTTAGTATTTGCTTTGGGTACAGAGTTCCCTGAGAATATTATCCCACTTCATCTGACTTCATTTACTTACCCTGAAATTTTATGTTTGACACTTTGTAGCTTTTGGTGGTTAATGGACGGAAACCTTTTATGATTTAAATACTTTCATCCAACTGATTGGTTTCCATAGCTGCTGTTCCATGTGTCAGCCCCTTATGAGTTTAAGATCTGGTATCTTATAAGTTGGAAATTATTTGTTTACTTGTGGCTCTGCTTTGGAAATGAGATTTGCTGTGGGCTGCAAGTTGGCAGATGGCATCGCAGCAAGGGAGCAGTAAGTTTGTGGGGGGAGGACGTGGTTGTCACCGAAAGCCAGGAGTCTCCCAGCCACGGTGCTCCTCCTCACACCCCCACCCAGCCCGTCACAGGTCCTGTTGACTCTGCCTCCGAAAAGCCTCTCACATCTGTTCTCTCCTTCCCATCATCCTGTGCCTCCTTGTCCAGCCTCTCAGCGTTTCCAAGCCGAACCAGGCGAGAATCTCCTGCCTGGCCTCCCTTGCTTTCCGTCTTGCCCTCCAGTTGATTTCTCAAGCTGCAAAGTGATCTCATAAAACACAAGTCTGATCACGAAGCACCCAACTGGAATCTTCAGGGCTGTTTGGAGCCCCCTGGGCAACAGCCAGATGCCTTCTGTGTGTACGAAGCCCCTCAAGAGAGGCCCCACCTGTCTTTTTCCAGCCTCTTCTGTCCCTGCTCCATTTCTCCTTCTGTGCCGCTGAGCGTTGCAGGCCTCTCTGCCTTCTGCAGTCTGTAAGCCTGCTTTTCCCTCTGTCTGAAATGCTCTTCCTTCTTTTGGGAAACGTCTGTTTGTCCTTCAAGGTCAGCTCCCACGTTACCTCTTCAGTGAGGTCTCCCTCTGTGTTCCCCTCCTTCCTGCCCTGACCTCCTCGTGTTGTCCAGCATGTCATGGTTAGTTGTCACGTCTGTCCCTCCACCGGACTCTGTGCCTGGAAGCGCAGCGGTCGTCTTTATACTTCTCAGACTTAGTGGACAGCTAGACACACAGTGGATGTTTGATAATTTTTTTTGAGTTAGTTGAATACATTCAAGAAGTGTTTTATTTAAAACACGGATCTGTTATTTTTTGAATAATAGCATATGGTTTGATGTTTTATGTACAAAATAAAAACACTTCAGAAATACCAATTGGGCTAAAAATGGATTTGTACAATATAATATATACAATGAGAAATGGAATGGAAATGGAATTCTTACATGCTATAAAGTCACATTATTGTACTGATTAAAACTCTTGTTAGGTGTTACTTCAACCATAAGGTTAAGGTGAATGTTAATATAGCTGACATGACTGTCAGTCTGAAATGGTTAAACAGTAAAATTTCTGAACTGCTGTAGGTCTGGGAAGTTTAGCACTGTTGACCTCAGTGTAAGGAGAATATTTGAAGACCACTCTTCCCAGCTCCTCGAGTGCAGGCAGAATGCAGAGTCGATTGGCCAGAAGACGTGGGGTCCTGAGGTTCAGGAGTGCAGAGGGCCACAGGGTCTCTGACCTGGAGAGAGCCATTCCCTAGTGATCAGTAATGCAGAACGGTCTTCGTGCAGAGGGTCCTGCAAGGGAGAAAATGCCCCGATGAGGCAAGTGACAACGATGCCATAACTCCAATCAGGGCACAAGCAGAGGCCGAAGACAAGGCCTTGAACCCAGGAGTCGAGCACTTCAGTGCATGCCAGCACGAAGCGAGAATGACGAGGGTCTCGGGTGAGGGGCCGATCTGGGGAGAAAAGAAATAGCAACTAGATCTGAACGAAGACAATTCTTAGTATTGGGGAATTGAAAATATGTCAGAGCCCGGCTGGGCGCGGTGGCTCACGCCTGTAATCCTAGCATTCTGGGAGGCTGAGGCGGGCGGATCGCTCGAGGTCAGGAGTTCGAGACCAGCCTGAGCA
>JAQIFY010001951.1:0-13753 GCA_028533085.1 Varecia variegata | reverse complement strand
AAAAAAAAAAAAGAAATGCAAGTCCTAATTTTAGCAACACCAAATTTCTTGCTAAACCTGTCTTGTGCTTGAAAACTTGAGCCCATGGCTAGGGTTTGACAACCATACACTGCCTGTTTTCTTTTCCAGCTGAGTCTAAGGTGCAGTTGATCGTGAGGGGGGCTTTGTGAGGATGTAGCCGAGGGCGGGCTGAGGGAGTGCGACCTGCAAGGAGAAAGAGAATGTTTGTTTAATCTTGTTTGGGGAGGAGGCTAGAGGGTATAGGCCCCAAAATGGAAGAAAGGGAGATATGGAAAAAAATAATTGAGGGGTCTGACTCCAGCCCAGCCCCAAGGACTAATAATAAAAACTCCCATTTATTGGTCAGTCAGCACCAGGCACTCTGTATCCTCTTGTTTAGAGCTCCCAACCACTCTGTCATAGGTACTATTACTATCATCCCATTTTAGAGAAGAAGAAACTGAGGGTTGGATGGTAAGTAATTTTCCCAGAGTCACATAACCAGATCTGTTACTCTACGAAACCTGGCTTCATACCCACAGGGATTTGACGTCTCCCCAGGGCAAACTTCAGGGAAAGTGTGTATCTGTGGGCACACTACATGGCTCCAGGGAGTGAAACCTGAGAAGGACATTATTTGGCCCTTCAATGTTCTCAGCTTTGGGAGTTGAGTGAATCAACCAACCTCAAGGAAGGGGCATTATTCTCCTCAAGGAACTAACGTGCCCCCTGGCTATGGAAATTTGAGACTCAGTCTGTAAAATGGGATGGCAATGCCTCCTCTATCAGAATTAGATTTGGCTAGAACAACAGAAAACACAGAGTAACAGTAGCTTAACAAGAAAAGTGTATTTCTCTCTGACATAAACAAATTCTGGAGATTACAATCCAGAGCTTGTATGGTGGCTCCATGGTCAAGTGCCCAGGATGTCTATATTTTTGTTCTGCCATTGTTTGTCACCACATTTCTTCTACCTCCTGGTCTTAAATAGCTGCTCTAGCTCCAGCCACCACATCTGTGTCCATTCACCTGGAAGGCAGAAGGGGCAAAGAAAGGCACACCTCCCTTTAACATCGCTGCCTTCCTGGATGGTGCACGTGCCCCTTTGGTTGATATCCCATTGGTCAGAATTCAGTCCCGTGCCAAACCTAGCTGTCAAGGAAGCAGCCAAACATCTTTATTCTGTGAGGCCATATGTCTTACTAAAAGTCAGGAGTTCCATTGCTAAGAAAGAAGGGGAAATGGGTACTGAGGTTGCTGGGAAGATAAAGTGAGTTAAATGTACGTAAGTTATCCAGTGGGGGGCCTTCCTGACACTTAGTGTGTACTAGATAAACACTAGTCATAAATCTTTCCTTCCTTCCTCTACAAATTTCCTGGAAAAACTTTCTAATTTGGTCATATCTGCTTTTATATATGGACAAAAAGCTGATCAAGCACTTATCTTTTGGAGTTCTTATTATTTCCTAGTATTTTGTAACAGGAAAGTTTTTTTTAAATGCACCATTAATTTTTTTTAAGTTCCTTGTTGTTGGTGAAGATTTCTTAGTAAAGGAATGGTCTGTATTTTTAAAGTTGAAATCCTTGGCTATTCACTGTCCCTTATTGTAATTAAGGCCCATCACAGAAGGCAAATAAAAATGACACCAGTATCATCTTAAAACGTGATAACTGAAAAAACAAAACACCACACTAATCTTTTCTTGGCTTTGGGATCACTGTTGATGTTCACAGCACTTTCCAAAAGGCAAAATAAGGTCTGCCATGTGCAAGCTATTAAAGCTTGCGCAAGTCAGTTCCCTTCTCTAAGCCTCAGTTTGCTCATCTGGAAAATGGGGCTGAGAGGAGTGAGCGGTATGATTGACGGAAGAAAACTCTCAGCAGATGGCCTGGCACATCGTAAGCCCTCCACAAAGGGTTGCTCTTATATATTTGTTTATTTTTCTATCCAAAGGATATTAGGCTTAGTTGGAGATTTTTATCCAGGCTTCAAGCTCATGACATTTTGCTTTTGTTATAATAAAAAATAAGCACTTAACAAGCTTTATTCATTATAGCCCAAACCGGGAAACAGCCCAGTCCATCAACAAAAGAATAGATAAACAAACTCTGGCCTATTCATAGAAAAGAATACTGCTCAGCAATCAAAAGGAATGAGCAAATAATATATGAAACATGGATGAATCTCCAAACCATTATGCTGAGTGAAAGAAGCCAAACACAAAAGAGCACATACTGCACAATTTCACATGTTGAAAGTTCTATAACAGGCAAGATTAAACTATGGTAGGAAAAAAACCCAGGATACTGGTTGCCTGTGGAGGGTAGGGGAATAGAATGGCTGAGAAGGGATTTGAAGGAAATTTCTGGAGTGATGGTCATCTTCTGTACCTTGACAGAGTTTGAGATGCATGTGTCAGAACACATCTAATGGTACAATTAAGATGTGTGCATTTCATCATATGTACATTTTACCTTGAAAGGAAAAAACAGGCAAAAGATTTCAAATAGACATTTCTCCAGAGAAGATATACAAATGACCAAAAAGGGATGTGAAAAGATGCTAATCATTAGGATGCTAATCATCACAATTCATTAGGGAAATGCAAACCCAAACCACAGTGAAATACCATTTCACATCCATCAGGGTGGCTACTATGAAAAAACAATGACAACAAATGTTGGGAAGATGTGTGGAAATTAGAACCCTTGTGTGCTATTGGTGGGAATGTAAAATGGTTAAGACAAGGTAGAAGACAGCACAGCAGTTCCTCAAAAAATTGAAGGTAGAATTACCATATGATCCAACAATTCCACTTCTGGATATAACCCAAAGAATTAAAAGCAGAGACTTGAACAGGTATTTGTGTACCCATGTTCATAGCAGCATTATTGACAATAGTCAAAAGGTGGAAGCAACCAGGTGTCCAATGACAGATGAACAGGTGTGCAAAATATGATATACACAAACAATGAAATATTATTCAGCCTTAAAAAGGACACGTGCTACAGCATGGATGAACCTTGAGGACATTATGCTAAGTGAAATAAGTCAGTCACAAAAGGGCAAATACTGTATGATTCTACTTATGTGAGGTGTCCAGAGTAGGCAAATTCATAGAGACAGAAAAGAGAATGGTGGGCTGGGAGGAGGGGGGCAATGGAGAAGCTATTGTTTATTGAGCACAGAGTTTCAGTTTTGCAAGATGCAAAGAGTTAGGGAGATGAATGGTGGTGATATGTTGCACAAGAGTGTGAATGTACTTAATGCCATTGAACTGTACACTTAAAAATAGTTAAGATGGTAAGTTTGATGTTACGTGTTTTCCCACAATTGAAAACTTTTTTTAATTTTCAAAAGAAAAACTATTGGACTCTAGTTAACTATGTGCATGCTGAACCTTTTAGGGGTGAAATGTACTGTGTCTGCAACTTTGCAATGCATCAAAAAATATGATGTACGGATGGATGGATAGATGGGTGAACTGATTGTAGATATGTGATAATGCAAGTATAATAAGCTATAAAATTAGAATTTAGGTGGAGAGTATGTGGAGATGACTGTGCAATTATTTTAACTTTTCAGAGGGTTTGAAAATTAAATTTGGATAATAAAATTTTGGAAAACGAATCAGCACTTAAGTAGGACAAAAACGTTGTGACCTGTGTTAATACTTTCATTCACTCACTCAGTGAACTTTTATTGCATTCCCACTATATGGCACTGTGCTGAGCTCTGGCAATGCAAAGGTATGTACTAATAAAACAGTATCTCTATCCCTTCTGTGGAAGCCAAAACAGATGCCTGGACATAGGGAATGGAGAAATATTAATTTCTCTAAAAACCTATTCCATCCCTTGCACCCATACCTGAGACCACTCAATCAGTAGCCCCCAGCATGCTGTGCTGAGCCCCACTGCCTCCCTCCCCCTGGCCTCTGTCTCCCCTAGCCAAGCCCATCCTTCACAGCTCTGTTCTATTACAGTTCTACGGTCTTCAAATAACCCTCTGAGCCTGTGTCTGCACAAGGAACTCTGTCTTTCTCTTTGAGGTCTGCTCACAGGTCTTGACCAAACTGAGAAGGACCAGGCCCGAACTTGCAGTAAAAATGCGGGATCTCAGGCAGATGTGAGTACAAATAGCTGGCTCTGTTAGGCTGTCTGCAAACTGCAGAGGCCTCAGAAAAGCAGAAACCCAAAGTAACCATAGTCTACATGAATTTGCATCATATGCACTCTAAACTGCAATATAAAAATGCAAAGGCCCCTTTTATATAAACAACACAAAATAATTCAATCTCTTAATTTTAAAAGCTTGTCAAGAATCTGGTAGTATTTCTGAGCTGCAGACCTAGTGGGTGAGAAGGTAGGTTTGTGCTGCTGACACGGGGAGAAGCCACTCCAGCCACGAAACAGTTGCCCATCGTGCTTTGGAAGGACAGCTCTGGAATTACATAAATCTTGAATTACTCCAGGTCTTCAGGAATCTGGGACTCCTATCACAGGCAGCTTCCCTGCAGGCCAAATCCAGAACACTGACGGTGCAACTGCAGTCAGGGAGCAGCAAGAGGGGAGCGGAGGTGCCGAGGTTGGCAGAGGGCGGAGGGCGTGGGAAAGGACGCCTGGCAGGAGAGAGTGCGGGCGCTCCTGTCCACAGGATGAGGGGACCTGGCAGGGCGGCGCTTCTGTCTCTCTCTGCAAGGAGCGTTGGGCTGGTGCAGCTGGGGACGTGGAGGCATCCCTGTCACCGTTCACACCCACGTTTGTTCTGTCTCCAGGTTCTATCCCTGTGGCCTACTCTGTCTCCCGCTTTGCCATTTCTCCCCTTTCCACTGTCACTGCTCCGTCACTCCCAATGACTTGGACAGTCAGTACCCCTACTTCTCCTCTGTCCCCCAACTCATCCTCCACACTGCAGGCAGCGTAGCCTTCTCAAAATGCAAATCTGATCACGTCGACCCCCGTCAAAACCTCCGGGGGTGTCAGGAAGCCTCCTAGACCCTGTGTGCCCTGCCCGCTCGCCCACCTTCTCCCAGCGCCCCACTCCCCCGGCTTCGCTCAATCTACCACACCTGAGTTTCGGTTCAGGTTCCTGCCACCTCCCAGAAACCTGGGCACATGCTGGTCCCTCTGCCAGGAACATTTTTCCCTTCCCTCTTTACCCAGTTAACTTTGACTCATCCTCCAGATCTCGAATCCAGATCTTTGGCTCAGAAACACCTCCTCTGAGCTCCTAAACCCACTCTTTTAAGTTCTTACCATCCCCGGGCCCTCCACTTGGGAGCATTTCCCACACTGATCACTCTGCATCCTCTGGTGGAATTTTTCCTTCATATATCCATGTCCCCACCAGACTGTCGGTTCCAGGAGGCGGGGACTGGGTTTGGCTCGCTGCTGTCTCCAGTCTCCACTACGATAGCCGGCCTGGGATGGAAACTCAACGTCTATTGAAGGAAGGAGCCGGAGAGGGAGGGAGAGGAGGAGGAGGGTGTGGTGGCTACGAGTACACACCCAGCAGCCCTCTGAGCACAGAAGCCCAGGTGGTCAAGGGCCGGCTGCTGGGCTGTGAGGGCCAGCTCCACACTGCAGCTCCCAACCGATGACAAGCACAGCAGGGACACTGAGGCAGTCCTGTTCCTGGGGACATGGGACTTCTTGGATGGCATCTTTGGCTCAAGGGCTCAGCCTTGCCGAACCTTCTTCAGACTACACAGCAGTCTGGAATGCTTCCACCAGTCTTCCTACCCTCTCTCCTTCACTACGCCAGACTTGAATTACAAAGTGACTATTCTCCAAGCCTTGCCTAGCTCCCTCCCCATTTTCTCCAGCACAAGCATTTCCCCTAATAAAATCCTTCAAAGTCTAATCCCATCTTGGCACCTGCTTCTCAGAGGATCCCACTCACATGGAGGGAATGAATGAATGAATGAATGAGCCAGTACTGACTTGGCCCGAAGTTACATCCTGATTGCCTGGTGACACCTTCTAGGTGGCTGACTTATGTTGCTCTTGAGCTCGTATGCTGCTGTTGATACTTTCATTACTTCAGTTTCTTGCCTCTGCAGTTAGCTCCCTGAGGGGGAATGAGTTTCATGTAGTTTTTTCCCAGGACAGGTAAGCAGCACCCGCAGCACGAGGCACAGAGGAAGCAAAGTCCTAGGCATTCAACAAACAGCTACGAAAAGTCTGAGAAGCAAATACATTCTAAAAGGTGGGTTGTGACCCATTACTGGGTCAATTCAGTGAGTCTCAGCCACCATTTAAAAAAATGGAAACAGAATCAAACAGAAAAGAACAGAACAGAGTGCAACTGTCAGAGAACTTCACACAAAGTAGGAGTCAGTTTTGCATCCTGAATGCTTTGTTTTATTTTTTTACACGTAGCTGTGTTTGTATCAGGTTATAAGTGAAATGTGTTTCTTATTCTGGGTCATGGTCAAAAATGTTTGGAAAACTCTGATCTAGAGGAATCATCTAGTTCAGCATTTCTCCAGGATGCATTCATCAACCAAAGCATGCCTTTCAAAAAGGATTTCCTCGTCAAATTGGCGGAATCACCCCGAGCAAGCGGCTGATTCTCACAGAAGAAAATCTATGAGAATCTCCGTCTGCCCGGAGATACACAAGGAATTAAGGGTACTACAGTCTCTGCATCATCAAATCTATCGAATGAAGAATTTTTCAAGCATATTTGAGCAATAATTGCCCCCTACCCCGTATTTGTAGCCACCCGGGAGAACCTGTGACTGTTCCCCAGACACGACTGTGGAGGGACCTGGCCCTGCCTCGGTGGATTGGTCACTATGCTGTGGGGCGAGGGAGGTGGTGGCACACCTCCTTTGCATCCAACCAAGTCTCTTGGTGGCTGGGCACCTCCCATCCAACAATGATCTTTTATGCCCCTTCTTAATATGCTCAGAGACCCGCTGCCATGGCACGTGGACACCAAATGGCGTTTTCCCCATCACACCCTGATAGGCCTCCAGGATGCACTTGCATGCTCTCTCCTGGCCCTTCTGTGCCAGTGGCGCGCATTGGTGAGACAGCAGCCAGTCACTGAGGGAGCTCCTGGGCCACGAAGGAAGGGAAGTTCAGTGGTCTACACAGGGACTGGGTTTGGGACCTGAGCTTCAGTCTTCATGGTTTGAAAAATGGAGTAAAATAGGATGTTCTGTAATCAAAGAAAGTAAGTCCTAATAACCCAATAGAACCCTGCTTCTCTCCTATAATTGGCAAGCAAGTCAGTCTGCCTAGAGGACAGCCTGCAAGTCAGAAGGCTAGGTTCCAGACTTGTCACACTAGCTGTGTGACCTGGGAAGCCCCTGAACCTTGCGGGAGTTGGTATTACTGATCATAATGACATAGAACGGTAGAGGCGAAAGGGACCTCAGAAGGCTTTTGGTTCATGCCTTTGGTTAAACAGGTGAAGAAACTGAAGCCCAGAGAGGCCAAGTGACTGGTACTAGTCCACACAGCACTTAAATAGCACAGCACAGATAGGAACTCAGGTATCTGGCTTCTCTTCCAGGCCACCCCCATTTGACCAGGCTGTCCCCTTCAGGTCCTCTCTAGTGCAGCATTTCTAGCACATAAAGTGATGACAGCAGAGGGGCAGCCAGCATATGCAGCTCCTCTTAGAGATCCTTACATGGCCTCGACAACAGACAGAAAACAATTACGGAAATGTAATTGACAGCAGCATTTGCATATTCCGATATTTCTAAGTGCTTAAAAAACCTTATTAGCTTTGTATAAATACATGAGGCATTTCCCTGGTTTCCCCTTGGCAAACTTTTTCCTTAATTCTAAACAAATGCCATTTGCATTATTGGGTGCTTGTCCAACCTATTAATTAATCAAGACTCTTACATGCAGTGGATGGAAATCTAACTACGCCAGTTTGAGAAAGAAGGGGGAATTTATGGGTCACATAAGTGCGTTGGATTCAGAGACTTAAACAAAATTGTCGAGATTGTATTACAGTTCATTCTCTCTCTTTTGCTCTCACATGCTCCTTAAACTCTGTGGATCTCTGTGTGGTTGTGGAATAATTTTCTCACTCTAAAGATACGCCTTCCCCACGTGGCAGGGAAGATGTTTGCCAACAGCTCCTGTTTCCAGCTCTACCACCAAAAATGAGAAGACTTCCTTTTCTCTAAAGGAGAGAAATAAAAAATCCTGGGGAAGAATACTGATTGGGCCTGCTGAAGCCATCTGACCACCTGTAGACCACTGGGACCAAGTGATTGGGTTATTAGGAATGGCTGGGCCCAGGTAATGTGCCCACACCCACCATGGCCAGAACATCTGTCTCCTAGGATCAATAATGCCCCAGAATCTCATGATTAAGCTTGGGGAGAAGCACTCCCAAAAGCAAAACACAGAGCCAATTGTGAATGGTTTATTAATCACAAAAGCTGAGATTGAGAGAGACAACTGGTCTGCTCAAATTCTAAGAATAAGACCATTATCTAGGGCAAATATTTACTTGTCCACACCTTGTTCACAGGTATATATTTGTAAAAATAATGCAACACTGTGGATCGGGTTGATCTAACTCCCATTCTCAACCCCTTGCCCATAGCAACCTTTCAGTTAGAGGTGGCCAAGCTACATAATTCTGACCAATGAGATATAAGTTTATGTTTACTCTGTGGTTCTTAGGCAAGCACATCTTTCCTTGATATGCATGTTATCTCTTCCCTCTTCCTTCTTCTTTCTTATGGAAGATGGTTGTGATACCTGGAGTTTCAGCAGCCATTTTGCACCCATGAGGGAAAGGCCAATAGCTTCATGAGCTACAAACCAGGGCCAGCAGCTATTGCCTTCAAATATTTGCTATGTAAAAAAAGAAAGCCCTCTATTTGTTTAAACCACGAAAGTCAGGTTATCTTGTACTTGTAGTCAAAATATTCCTAACTGATACAATGGATAAGTCAGATTCATTTGTAGCCAGAAATAAAATCTCAAAAGTTACAGAAGCTGGTATAGATCTCTGTCTCTCTGTTTCACTCTTAGAGTTTTCAGTTCTCCAACATTTCAAACTTTGGGGAAGATGAAGAAGACACAATTCTTTTACCCAGAGGAAGCTTACAATTAAATAGAGCTTAAAATTTAGGCCAATGTTGAACAAAGAATTCCTTCTCATGTTTAATTCCCCAGTGTTTCAATTAAGCCCATTTGCTTTTTATTTCATCCTCAATAGAGCTCAAGAATGGCTAGTTACCATCTTTTTCTTAATAGGGAAGATGTCTTAATTAAAATACTTTTCCATGTCTGTTGGGTGGGTGTGTATGTGTGTGTTTCAGTTTGTTTTTCCTGTTAATTAGCACCATTTCTTTGACTTTCTTCATAGATCTTATTTGTCAAACTTCTAAATCTTTATGCGAGATTTGATCAAACAAAATCTATAGGTAGAGTTTTTAAAAGCCTGTATGGTCACTAAGGACCTCTAGTCTAGCTGGAAAACAAAATTGTAATGACTTTTTGGCCTGCTTTCAAATCCCCCAGCCACAAAGCCAGAGCCACACTGCCTCTCCTGGGTGATTGTCCTCATATCCATGACTCTTGCTCCAAATTCTGGAGTCAAGATTATCCCTGGGCAGAGGAATTGGATACAACTTAGACTCAGGGATGTCTGGTTCCGAATGGGGTCACCTCCAATGGGTGGATCATTTAACCTTGCTATTCTAGTTCACCAGTGACTTCCCATGGTTTTTACTTTCCTTTGTTAGAGGTGTTTTCCTTTTCTGGTCTTATCCCACTCCTTCTGGTAACCACTCCCTGATTTCCCTGTGACATTGCCTTTCCTTTACTCTCAATCCTTGTTGTTCTAGTGGAATTAACTTCATCTTCGGCCCCAAAAGTGGGGATGTGACTCAGGCCTGGCCAATTTGAGGATCACATCACCTTGGCCACTGTGGTTGGGTCAGAGATGGCCATGTGACTAAGTCAGGCTAATCAGAGCCAATGACACTCAATGATGGGATTTCTGTAAGCTTGATTGTGAAAGGAAAGCCCTTTTGTCACAGGGGTTGCTGAGGGGAGAGGATATGGGCCTGGCATTACTGGCAGTCATCCTGTCACCAAAAGGGAAAAAGCCAGGCCAGGCGTGGTGGCTCATGCCTATAATCCTAGCACTTTTGGAGGCCAAGGCTGTAGGATTGCTTGAGGCCAGGAGTTTGAGACCAGCCTGGGCAATAGTGAGACCCTGGCTCTGCAAAAATATAATATTAGCCAGGAGTGGTGATGCACGGCTGTAATCCCACCTACTTGGGAGGCTGAGCCAGGAGGATTGCTTGAGCCTTGGAGTTGGAGCTTGCAGTGAGCTATGGTCATGCCACTGCACTCCAGCCTGGGCAACAGAGTGAGACCTGGTCTCAAAAGAAAAAAAAAGTGGGGGGCAAGGGAAGCCTCCTAAGAATAGAGTCCATAAAAAGAACTGATTGAAGAAGAGGTGACAGACAGTGAAAGCCATACCTCGAAGCCCTGGATCCAGCCTAGATCTGTGTGTTCTATTGACTTTCTCATTTCATGAACCACATATTCCATTTTCTCCACAAGCCAATTTTAGTGGATTTCCTGCCCTGAGCCCCAGCTATCTTCTGAGTGGGTCCCCAAATCTTGTTTGGATTAGACATCTTGGATGTGCCAAACATGTACCCTCTGCTCAACCCTTTAACATCTCCCATCATAAGGACTGACCTCCTGGACTTCCCTTGAAAGTCAGGTCCTTACCTGCTAGTCCCTGTAGAACTTAGCCCTTGAGTATGCCCTCATATCCTATGGTAGCTGAGGCTCTGACTGATGTGGGTGTACAAAGCTCTACTTCTTGCCTCAAGGAAGCACATATGTTGCAGACAATGTATGCTCCAGAGCTCCCTGTGAGCTGAGGCTAGACTTTACTTGAAAACACATCCTTGCTTAGCTTCTCCCTTTCTCTATTCCTTAATAAATGACTCACACAAGAATTCCTATTTCAACTTCTGCTTCTAGGGAACATGACTTGTGGCAAGTTGTAGTTTCCATAGATGGTAGCCACATCTCATGTGCTCTTCTTACATGTGACTCCTCCCATTGGAGCAGAGGAGTCTGTGTCCTCTTTCCGTGAATCTGGGTGGGCTTGTGACTGTTTTGACCAACAGAGTGTGGTGAAAGTGACTCCCTGTGACTCCGACGCCAGGTCATCAAAAGTGGTAGAGCTTTTGCTTCTGCCTTGCTCAGGGGAATACTTGCTATGGAACCTTCGGCCTCCATACGAGTGTTTTGATTAGCCCACGTAGAGAAAACCCTTGAAGAGGCCCTGAGATTACAGAGGGAGAGAGAGAGAAAGAGAGAGAGGCAGAGAGCGCTCTGGCCAGCCCCAGCTGCTCAGCGCCCCAGCTCTAGCCACCATCTCACTATAGCCACATGAGAGACCCTGAGCCAAAACCACCCAGCTGAGCCCTTCCTGAATACCTGATGCACAGAAACTGTGAGAGATTTAGAAAATGGCTGTTGTTGTTTTAAGTCCATACATTTGGGAGTGATTTGTTTTTCAGTGATAAAATCTGAAACACGACCTAAGACACCAATCCTCAGCCTTTATTAAATGTGTGTTTTGACCTGATTTTCCCTGGTCCTGTTTGGCAGCTCAAAAGAGTCAAGTCTTGGCAGCAGCTGTTGATGGTACTGCTGACAAACATATGTGGAGAAGCAGCGGCTTCCAGGAAAATGAGACAACACGGGCGCTTGTGGGTCATCATTGTCCTTCCACTGGTACCCAGGAGGGCTTATGTGTCAGGAATAGAGGGCACCCTACTTGCTGTGTGGTCAGGCAGATGAGTCAGGGGCTGTAGTTTCCCTCCTGAACACATTTTACTTGTAATACTCATAACATTTTCCAGGAAATTCCCAGATGTCAGAGAAAATCCTGAAGCAGCTGCTAATTGTGCTTTGGTTTTGTTTAAGTGAAAATGCTAATGAAGGTTTCTTCTAAGTGTCATAATGAGAACCCAAAATAGGAACTCGAAGCTGAGGTAAGCAGTGGTTCTCAACAGTAGCAGGAACACTTTTTGTCATTGTCCCCTTGTGGGCCACAGGGCTCTCTCTCCAAATGATCTGAGGGTTGATGAGTTTTAATATAGAGGTCTCACAAAGTGTGGATACATGCGTGTGCATATGTTTGTGTTTTAAAGGGCTTAGAGGTATTTTTCTTGTATATTTCTACCAACATTTTTAAAATGTAAAATTGAACATGAAAAAAATATAGCCCCCTCTTTTAAAAAAAGATATAGTCACAAAATAGGTGCCTATTCAGACAAAACAGCGCCTGATGTCTTTGGCTTAGTTTTGTCTATAGTGGGGACAAGTAAGAAGGACAAGAAGGGGAGATGGGGAGAATGCTTCTGAGGACTTCTTTTTCTTTGTTTGTTTCCAGTTTTTTGTTTGTTTGTTTGTTTTTTGAGACAGGGTCTTGCTCTGTCACCCAGGCTGGAGTGCAGTGGCCCCATCATAGCTCACTGCAGCCTTAAACTCCTGGGCTCAAGTGATCCTCCTACCTTGGCCTCCCAAACTGCTGGGATTGCAGGCATGAGCCACTGTGCCCATCCTGATTTTTGCTTCAGATTATTAACTTTACACTTAAGAAAACAACCTGTATGCCACCTGATAATTCAGGGTTTACATGCACTGCTCGTTTTCTTGTATCTCTGTAGGACCAGGGACTGAGCAGCAGGAAGTCTGGGTGAGGTGGAGGGAATGAAGCTGATGAGAGGGTCCTGTTTGAGGAAACCATTTCCAAGCCTTTTCTTACATTCCTTTGTTCCTGACCATCCTGCTTGGCTATTGCTGCCTAATCAGTAACCCCAAAACATACGGGCTTGAAGCAACAATGATCATTTTGCTATTTCTCATAATTTTTGTGGCTTAGGATTTGGGGAAGGTCAGGCTGGGTGGCTCTGGTGTGGGTCTCTCATGCAGTTTAAGTCAGTGAGAGCTGGAGCAGCTGGGGTCTGGCTGGGCAGTTTTCTCTGGCTTCATGTTGTCTTGAGTCCTCTCTTTGGGGGCCCCATGTGGGCTAGTTTGGGCTTCCTCAAAACATGGTGGCCTCAAGGCAGCTAGACTGCTTGCATTGGTGGCGGAATGTTTCGTAAGTGAATTCCAGCTATCTAGGTGGAAGCTACATCACCTACTAGCTTTACCTATGCCACATTCTACTGGTTACAAGTGTGTCACAAACTGCCCAGATGAAGAAGAGGGAATTAGACTCTACCTTTTGATCTTTTGAGGGAGAACGGCCACACTTCACAAGCCTGCTTCCTTAGCGTTACCATTTATTCTGTGAGTTACCCAAAAGTCTTCTTATAATGGTCTTTATACCTTAAGGGGACCAGAGCCCATCTCTCTGGTATACAATAAGAACCATGGCTGGCATACTCTTCATTATTTAAATAGAAGTTCACTTATAGGCTCTTGCTTAGAGCTGTTAAAGTGTGAGTTTCGTGCTGAAAAATCATTAATTCGCCATTCTGCTTCTGTAAACCTTCTTGCTCCTGCTTACTCAAGATAGTACCCCCAACACAGAAATTCCTAAGTGACTACAACACCCATGTTCTACGTAAAATGATTACAGCACCCATGTTCTGCATGAAGCGATTACGACCCCCATGTTTTGTGTAAACAAAATATGGCCCAGAGCCCAAACTGCCCAGATCCTGTTACACCAAAGATAAGAAAATGATATAATGCTTACTCAAGGCTTTTTGTACACAG